>JAODUG010079906.1:0-12776 GCA_027564795.1 Aphredoderus sayanus
GGTCAAATGTAGGTATCACAGACTGGAAATAACTTGGACTGGAAATAATAAGACAAAGAAGAAATACATCCATCAGCTCACTCCATAAGCATATCTGAACATCCATAAATTCCCTAATTTATTAGGGCATTGGGCCAAGCTAAACACTATTGCTTGACTTGACAAAATATGATAACTAGTACAATTGATTTACAGAATAAACAAAATCCTGACTTGATTGATGAATGTCAGAGGAAGCACGAGGTGCTATGATCTTCCTGGCCAAATCACACCATGGTTCCTACACAAACTGACCTGACTAGTCCTGACTAGTCATGACTAGTAGCAAACTAAGTCCTGACTAGTAGCATTGCTTACTGAGTTTTCACATTTTTATCTATTTCATCCACTGTCAGCAGGACACCAAATTGACTACCAGCTCCTTCTTTCATACATACTGTACATCTTTTTTATTGGCTAACTGGTGGAGACATAGCTAAATCTATCAAAGTTTGATTATAGCATGGTTGTGAAACATGAGATGAGCAATTGAGAGATGAAAATGATTCCCATAAATATGCAGTGGTAAATTGATGCTGAGTTTCATTTTTAATACTCATTAATTTTTAATATGAGAAATGTGTGAAACTTACCACATATATTTAAACTGCAGTACATGCATACATGGTTTGATGTAGGTTTGTTTGCAAAATGCATGCATTGCAGGCATTCCATCTTCTCGACATGTTCTCAGAGATGATTTATAATGAGTTGTGTTCATAATGTTGAATCTCTAAACTGGAAAACCACAACATAACATGTATATTACATTAGGTTCACTTCACATTAGAGCTATATGAAAGCCATACAAACATGAATCAATGTTGTGGTGAATCGAATTAGAAGTGTGGTCTTCACTTGGGAGTACTTCAGACTGTTTATGAGGCCCTCTGTGGGCAGTATGTTGAGAAACCTTCCAGCATCACATTATTGGCGTTATATGCTGCCAGAATGAGTAAGACAAGTGCTCTGTGAACCAAACAAAATAAGGGGTGTCAACAGCATCATTTTTAGTTCTTTTATTTGTGTTTGTTTTAGCGCCGCCTACCACAGGTAATTGGTACTCATCAAATTGAAACCAAACATATTGTATAGGCTGTTTCTGCAACCAAAACAACAACAAATCTTTTGCAATCATCTTTGTTTATACAATTAATACCATTATTCATCTGTGCACTGATTGGGCTACAGTTGGAGGAATGGGTCTGTTATGTGGTGGGTTTTTGGATTTGCCATGGGCTTACCTCAATTTACCCAGAGAACAATTTAGTAAACAAACAAGAGTGCAATTAATTATAGCAGGACGTTATCTTTGAAGAAGGAAGTTGAGGCCAGAAATCACAGCAGTTTAGTGGAAGAGCTTGGCGTAGAAAGCATTTGGGTAGGCCTGGAGGCAGAGAGGAGGCAGGAAAAAGAGAGGTAGTGACAAGATGATGGCCAGGGTTGAGAGCCCGGCCATCTTACATTGAGAACATGTATATGTCCCTCAGGCCTTCACACTGCACCAAGGCATGGTTATCAGGCAAAAGGTGGGTGACCCCCGATAAATGGCACATAATAAGACCAAATATATACTTCTTTTGGTCTTTTAATAAGTATATCCTGATGGAATGGTCCTGACTGGAACAGGGTTTTTGACATGCCCCATAGGATCTAAGATGCTTGGTAAGTTATCAATTTTACTGGCCAAGCCATAGAAAGGATGTGAAGGGGTCAGGTCCCTCGATAGATCTCAACCTTTACCTGTAGACGCTAAGCCTTTTCCACAAATGATTTATGATAGACCTTTATCTAACTCAAAATGTGGCAATGCAAGTTGACCATGCTGGATAGCCACATGTAACCAATAGGCCACTGTGCAATGTCATAGCCAAGACATGAGTCATAAACACCCAGAGTTCAGGAACATAGCTGCAATCCTTTCCACATTAGAATTACTACTAGCCTCGGGTTGGTCCCGAATGGGGATAATAAATTACTGCTGGAGTATAGCAGCAACTGTGTGACAGAAGCCACATTCACTTTCCCAGCCAGTCCAGTGATATCTGCTGTGGCTCAAGTGTAGTACTGTTTTTCTCCCAGCAAAGTTCTCTGGTGCTAATGAAAGTAAGAATTGGGAGTTCAGTTCTGCAGGCTTACAGCCTCATCATTAAGCACATTGCAGGGCAGGACAACATCACTGCTGCTGCTCTCTCCTGAGGGCAAGGGGACACTGGTTATAGTGAATGAACGTCTCTGATGTCCACTAGAGCAGCAGTAAATGTCTGGATGAGAAGTTCGGTTCAGTGCATGGTGATGGTTCTGTTGTTAGTTGCGTAACTTTTGCACTCATAGACATTGTTGATGTAAATGACATAACACCAGACCCAAAGAGACACTGATAGAATGTATATAGCAGTGCTGTTGTATGCTTTTAGTACATTTCAAGTACCCTATGTAAACTATGTAAGACAAAAGTATTTTTTGCTTGTTAGAGTTTACAGTACTCTCTGGACACACCCAAGATAATGCACCATGATGTGGTTTGGGAGGTTCAATGAAGACATTTGGACCAGGCAGGTTCATTTCAGAAACCCATTTCATTTTATAAAACAATACACTCAGCCCAAGGCCTTGTGGTTTTGCATGTCATTCAACTGTCACATAATGACACGAGTTAACTGTATGATGGAGTGGTGAGGTCATATTTAATTTACCACACCAACTGTAGTTTACTATAAACACAGATATGTCATTTGCATATTTAGGAGCAAGTGAGGAAAGCCCAGTAGCCTACACGTTTGTCTGATCAAATTGAATCCCAGCTGTGTGCCTCATTAACCACTGTCATTTCAAACCTCTTAGTCAAATCCCATCATTTCATCTATCTTTCCAAACACGAGCGTTGTTGTAATAGGATGTTGTTTTGCTTACCCAATACAAATCATAGGCTGTCTTTTGTCAGGGTCACCTGCAACCTTCAACTGCATCTGGCCTGACATGAAAAACAACTGGGCTGTCTCCTATTTGTTTTACATTTCAGCTATGGGTGACCTGCGTTCCAAACTGCTTCTGACTAATCTGGTTGTGACACTGAGCTGAGGGGGTTGTCTGGTCCATTAAACCAGAAACACTGATCAGTTGGTTAACACGAGTACAGGTGAGAGACAAGTGCAGCCCTAGTAGCTCATCATGTCATTCCAAACAGGGGCAAACAGGGTCAGAAGAGGGACAGGCAGGATCTTCACAAGGGTGGGCAGGTAATCCAACACTGGACATTCTCAGGGTGATGGTACGGTACCAAACACAGGCAGGCTTATGTTCAAGAGTAGTCAGCACACCTGGGAACTGAAAATGTGGGCACAGGCAGGTACTGTCGCAGGTAATAACACTGCACAGCAGACTGAAATCAGACAGGATGAACCTGCACAGGTTAATGGAAAACATTGGGTTTTATACACTGATGATAACAAGCGGAAAGAGGGTCTTACAACTGGTGGGTGAAGATACATGCTTAAAAGCAAATGCAAACAATAAGGACAATCAGGGAGTGACACTGGTGGCCTACCTTTAGATTCATTATGGAATTCCTGCAGTCAAATTCTGATATACCGACAGTATGTGGTACAGCATTGCCTGACACTGTGAGTGAGATTTCAGTCTCCCCTATCCCTACAGTCAGGAAAGCACAAGAGCTTATTTTCTCTTCTGTCTCCATATCGACAGCTGGTCTGTCCTCTTCACCAGCAACACTCCAGCAGAACAGCTCTATGTATAGATCACCGTCATTAGTAGGCCTTCTTCACTGGCGCTTGCTGCTATGAATACATCTTTTTATTCTCTGGCGTTATTTCCAGTGCAATTGCATCTTTTCCCCTTAAATGGCGTAGCAGGGCACAAGCTCTGCAGGGTACCACATTGTTTTACTTCCTTCGTGATGAGAAAGTCGACAAGATTCTGCAAATGTCATGCTGCCCCCCTCCCCCTCAATCCCCCAAGAGGCATTGCAACGTACACCAAGCCTGTGGTTGCTTTTAATTGTGACATTTATGAAATGTTGGCGAGCAACGTTTGTGCTCCTTTTCTCTTGTGTTTAAACCTCCCAGAGAATTTTCTATCCCATAAGACTGAAACGTCCATTAATTGTGGGCAAGACTGGTGAATCGATCTGTCAGGTCGTTTTTCACCGAGCTACAAATGAGTTTCCTTTGAAGCCGTTAGAACGGTTAACAGGGGGGTTGTCACCTATCTCTACCTAACTATGGTAATAACACAATGTCCTCCCCTCATTGCCAATTGAAGCTCAAATCAACACATTGCAATTATGGAGTATTCCTCCGCGTACGTCTGTCCGTAACGATGGCTTTCTCCAGGAGAGTAAGGACAAGCTTTGCTGCTTTATTCTTCTGCATGTCATCCTGAGCTGGAAAAAAGATTAAATTTGTTCTGCTCAACTCTTTGCTGTCAGCTCAAACTTGACGGTTCAGCCTGGCAGAAAGAAACGCGTCCGCAAACCAAACTCTCGCTCAAACAAACAACAGAGAAACACGTCCATGCGCCGACACAGGTATACAAACACAGACGCGCTACCATCAAGTAGACACTGCACATTCACGACACACAAACAATGGTGTGTCAGAAACTGTCGGTTCGTGTTTATGAGATGTGAGGGAATAGTCCAGATGCATTTGACCTTCTGTTGTGACTGTGAGCCATGCCTTTCCCTCTTAGGATGGGATGATTAATTTGTCTTATTTACATTACTGCCCTGGAGATTCCTCACTTGACTTCATACATTTGTCATTTCCTTTTTTCCCCTCTTGTTTTTCAAATGGGAAATGAAATAGAAAATAATACAACCTCCTGGGCCGCTCCTGTAAGCCATGAGGAGAAGGGGCAAAGAGCTGGTAATGCTCATATAAAACAGCCATTTTATGGATACATGCAACTGCCTCAGTCACTAAGTGCAAAGACTTTTGGCTCTGGTGAACAACAATGTAATCTGGATGGCTATGAGGGTCTACGAAACTCGTTATTCCCACAGCGCACTTGCTTAATTAGAGCTTTGATTGGATGGGCACAGTCTATAAACCAGCCATAGCACTAGTTCAGTGCAGCTGCTAATCTACCCTGCTTTTTTAACACCGCTTGCAGGAACACAGATGACTGCGTGTTCTCATATCGGTTGTACGTCCAGAACTGAATAAACTGTACATATACACAAAGAACCATGCATACTGTATACGCACGCACAGGTACTGTACAGTAGGCCAAGTGAATGTTCCCCTATTCCCACTCCATCCCATCTCACTGCTGTTAAGGGCTTAATTCACTTTCCAGGAGTGAGGGTGGAGTGACAAACACAGTGTGTGAGAGAGAGAGAGAGAGAGAGAGAGGGAGAGAGAGAGAGAGAAGGAAACGAAAGCGGGAAAGGCTTGAGGCACTTGAGCTCGGTGGCAGTGCCACAGCTAATCCTCTGAGCGTCACTGCACTCTCTGCAACCTAAATAAGAGCCCTCGTTTTGAGCACACTTGGACTTGACTTTCTCTGTCCCACCCTTCAAAGACTTTCTTCTCCCATTCTGTCCTCCTTCCCTCACTCAGTAAGTCTAAATAAGGTCCCCTGTTGCAATATTCTAGTTTCTCAAGGTGTGTGGTCAGTTGTGTTGCCTGAAGGGACTAAAAGCGCTATACTAGATTTTGAAATCTGTCTAACATACCATTTAACAAAAAACATGGTGAATAACAAGCAGATGTGGTCCAAGTATGAGTTCCACTCTGGACAGTTATATATCAAGTATTGCATGTTAAAAACAACTGAAACACCAACTGAAACTGAATGCTCAATAGAATTAAAAATAGAAAATGTAATGATAAAGGACCTTCACTATATGTCCTATTAAGGAGAAGGTATGAGGTGTCATCATGTTCAATGATGCTAACAGGGGATAAAACCAGCGGTATCAAAGAATCCAAAGGAAACTCAACACCCAGTGAAATGCAGAATGGAAAACAGTCACTATTTTTGAGCTGTAGAAGAGTCACAGTCATTTAGCTACTTAAAGCACACAGATAAATGACCATCATTCTATTTTAAACAAACACTTTATTTATCCGATGAGAAAAGCTGGCATTTATTCGCTGGGGTTCTATTGCTACATCTGGCCTAAAGCTATGATCATAACTTAACATGTCAGTAATGGTCTAGCCCCTGTAAGCAGGCCAACCTGTTAGGTCTGTGATGGCTTGACTGTAGTAATTACGCGTGTGCCATTTAAATGGCATGATTAGCCAGATAGAAATACTGGGAGCAGGTGATTAGACATCATCCGACAGTGGAAGAAACATAGCCATGGCAGGTGAGTATTTGTTTTGTTGATGAGATTTAATATACAGAATTGTTAAGTAAGGTATCTTACAATTCTTTAAGTCTTCCTGTGGATGCACATTTGAACATGTACTGTACTGTATAATCATGCTACATATAAAAAACAGAACTTAATGTAGAGCATTATCATTTGAAAACAGTGGGAGAAAGATTAGCCAGCCTGAGTGAATTAACTGAATTAAGGAACAACATTTTCCTACTGCAGAAACATGGATCACTGGATTATATTGATTTTGACTATCATTGCATTTAGTGATATATTAAAATATTGGTTGCTGTGGGATAAGAAACTATTTCTTCATTAACAACTTTTGGAGTTGACTGAGCTCTTATAGCAAACCATGATCAAAACTCAATCATGCTGCAAATTATATCAAATAATGTAATCCTACATCCCATAATCCAAAATGCAAACTCATGAAAGGTTTTTTATGTTCAGTTGGAATCACTGACACACACAGAAAATAACCAGCAGGCTACTTCATTAGATTTACATGGGGTGTGGGTGTTATGCTAGAAATAAAAAGCACATAAATCCCAAGAAAGGAAACACCAGAATACCAAAACTCAACTGGTGACCAGTGATTTGATGTACAGTAAACGTGTTCAAAATCATATATGTAATGCTTTCACCCTTTTACTTTCAGGACCTACAGTAAATCCATTACAGCTATTTTATTTATTGTTTACTTAATATAACCTCATCCGTGTGTTCTAAAATGTAGACCCTGATCTTTCCTAAAAACCTTTGCAATGCCCTCTGGTAATTTGTTCCTTTTACAGAGAGAACAGACCTTGTGGTTTATACATGCCAAAAAACACATTGTAACGTGCCAAATGAATTTTTAGAACTAAGGATCTGGGTTTATTTTAGCATCAAAAGACAACACACTCGGTCACTATACTCTCTATGGTGACATTTGATAAGCAGCTATTTTTAATTTGTATGGTAGCAAGATTCTAAAATTGAGAAATCTGTGACCTGTTTTTGTTGTGAGAATTCTCATAATGCCTTCTGACCATACGTTTCCTTTCAGTTATTCATGACTGTTACATTTGCATTTTTACTCTATTCCCATCTAGAAGAAACACTGGAATGTGGAAACCATCAATTATTCATGAAACATAAACTCAAACTTCAATGCTTCAACCTTTGAGAATAATCATTTTAGTAGCAGATGCCTGTGGGTCCATCACTGAAGCACACAGGCAAAAGCATATACACAACATGTAACGAAAGAGAAATGTATTTTACGCTACACTTTGATTGCTTTCCTTGACTAATTTCTTCCACAAGCAGAGTGTCACAATGGTTACATACAACATCAAAGACTACAAATATCGAAACTTGATGAAACATGAAGTCAAATAACACCTAGCTAAACTATGTTTATATGATTGTTGTTAGAGAAAGTGTCAACAAATAGCAGGACAATTGTACATTGAAAGTATATTGAAAACACCTGTATTAGGCCTAATAATGTATGCAAATACATCTATCTCAGTCAGTCAATGGTCAGTCAGCCATTCAGATTAATAGCAGATATTAAGCAAGGCCAGCCTGAAGTCGAAATAATTTGCAGGGGTTCAATTTGAAATCCATCAGGATTGAGGCGGGGCTAATTACTAGCCCTACTATACAGGCCTGCATGAGCCTGTCTGTCATTAGAAAACTGTCAGATCTGCTTTGGCTAGGAGGGCTTTTAAATGGAGCAAGGGGACTTATCTTCTCAGCTGTAAAATTATTTTCTGTCTCTTCAAACGATAAGGGGGGCCGGGGTTGTGGTGAAGGGGTGTCCATGATCTGAGAGTAATTAAGATATGGGCTGGATTCATCACACCAGAAGGTCTTTGCATAGGCAAGACAGGCGGGCAAAAATTGAACGTGAAAGTTGAGTTTAAGTGGGGGACTTTGATTAATTACAGAATTGCTGCTGGAAGATTTGCTCCATCTTTATATGATCTGCCTTCCAATAGTGATGACTGCAACACCTCCCCCTTATCTGTAATAGGCAGGTTATCTTATTATTCATGCTATTTCCCTCGTTTTTTTCACAAGACCAAAAAAATCTTTATTAACTTGTTCCATATAAAGAGTATTTATACGGGTAAGACATATGCACGTTTGTTATAATTTTTTGTTGAGGACACATCTACAAACTAATTTGTAGCCTTTTTTTTACCTTATTAATAAAACACTAGGGAGATTGATATTATAATACCTACACAAATGCCATTGAACTCTTGTTACATTTTGTAGTAACACTTTTAGGGCCACATACTCTTTTTGTAATATCCATTAAAGTGATTCACTAACAATGTACACTGGGAAAAAGACATGACATGTAGCATCCCTACAAAGTCACAGTTTGGTTTTCTTCATGCTGGTCTACATCTAAGGTTTTACAACATCCAAAAACGGGAAGTAGTTTACTCACAGACCCACTCATCAATTGAGTAAGTTGGGCCTCGTGAAGATATTTCACCCAGAACAAATAAGCTCAGCATCACAGAGAGAAGAAAACATTGATCTGTAAGTACAATCATAATACATCCACTTTCCCCCCAAGTTTACTTTCTGGCATTCCATCAGAACTTTATAAATTATTTGGGGAACCAAATCGATATATTTCTCTCTCTCTCTCTCTCTCTCTCTCTCTCTCCCTCTGAAGCTCGCTGAAGGAAGTGTTGGGGAAAACATGGGCACCTTATCATGTGGTAGTGTATTTTAAGCAATGGTCTCCATGACGTGGGCCATGCAAATAGAAATAGTTAATTGCTTTGATTTGATATATTGGAAATATACATTCAAACACTACAGATATTGTCCAGTAATAAAGATGTCACGACCACCAACAAAAGCAAAGTATGTGATGGGGGAAATACATAATCTGTGCTCTACTACCAGTACATTTAATGTGTGTGTGTGTGTGTTGTGTCTGAGACTTCATCTGCCATCTGGCCTCAAAGTACAGGGGCCACATGGAGGGAAAGCAAATGTCACTGGTCAGTCAAGGCAGTGCCAAGTCCTGAAAGATGACACAACAGTAGCCCACACCATCACTACACCTGCCACCGGGAAATGGCAATCTCTGATCCTTTTATTCCTTCCTGTTGGTTGCTTTTAATAACCATGATTATTTAAGCTTATTTTAATGATTCACTTGTGAAGCCTATAGCAAAATGAACAGCATACAATTGAATTATAAATATCACAAGTAGCAATTGAGGATTCAAATAAAATGTTTAAAAGGTTCTAAAAAACTATCCGCACATATAATGTACGATTGTAGTCATTTTATGTTGCCCAGAGTGAGAAGGTCTTAAAGGGCAACAGATTGCTATGAGAGTGACTATAAATCTGCTTCTGACACAAAGGCATTAAAGTCAGTGACATTTAAGTATTAATCAAGTCAAACAGCAGTGAAAACCTGCACTCTAAATGAAACAGTAACATATTAATGCCAAACAAATATTCTCTCCAGGGTGAAGCCGCGGCACACATCTGATGTGTGCCAAGAGATGGCTCATGCAACAAAGGCATCTTAATACCCTGTTTAAAGGGACACACACTGTTTGTGTCTCAAATGACCTTGAGTTTAAAACCAGTTATAAAAACATTATTGTGTTGGTCTCAACACTTGAGTTGATGAGTAGCTTGTACTACTCTTAATACAAGTACCATAGGCTCACATCCCTCTCTACCCCTCCTCTATACTGTAGCTGCCCACACTTTTGTTGCCAGTAAGTTAAACATCTACACATCAACTGTGAGCCAGGGGGAAATGTGGTGGTCTAGGCTCACTATAACACAATCTCTGACCTGCTACTGTGCATAATTCTGCATACCTTCTGACTTCAACACATGAAAAGAAATTTAAACAATGATTATTTAAAACCTACCCAGTTCAGGTTGAACGAGGACAACAATGCGTCGTTTCAGTCCCACGCTTTAGTTGCACAGATGGTGTGAACTTGTTAAAAATCTTGCTTCTATGTTTAGAGAGCATCTGTTCAGCACCTTAGTATTGCGAAGCATGTTAAAGAGACCAGCAGGGTAAACAGTGCTTTGTCCTTGTGAAAAGTATTACTAGTTCAGCAACGCATATATCTATATCCACAGAGCTCATAAGGCCAACAAAAATACGACAGGGCTGAAATTACTCTGGAAGGTGACAGTGGGTTTTAATTCCTGATTTATGGCGGTGTTTTATATTTGACCTTATGAAATGCCTGTTTATATAAACAGATTCAGCAGGCCACTCACTTATGTGTTTGACTCCTCATTGAGATACAGTGGGGAATGACAAGTAGGAGAACATTTACAAGATTGATTTTAAGTTAATACCATAACATATCACATGGTACCATCCCATCTACAGTCTAAAGTAATGGTAAAGATGTTTTTAGAAAATGTGTGAAACAGATTTAAATTTACAGTAGCACTTAGTCAGTCAACCTGACTTTTTGTGTAGTTAGCTATGTGCTAACGTCACACATTTTCTATTACATTCAGCAGAAAAACAAACGGATAGGGTTAAACCAAAACGTAAACCTAGTCGCGGAACCCTGAAGCACAAACATCGACCAACCACAAGTCACTGTACCTTTGAACGCCAAGCAAGATGCACATGCACACACTGTACGTGTGGGCACATTTATATTAATACAAAGGAGCAGGCTCACGGGCAAATGTATGCACCACAGACCACAGTTAAGACTCCCTTACCCTCACGAATGCACACATGCAGCCGAAAAACAAGAAGACTTATTCTATTTTACACATCCGCAGGGGGTCAATAACTCATTAGAGGCACGCTGAGGCAAGGGGGAAGGGGGGTGAGGCAACACGGTGTGAGACGGGCTCTGTAGCGGTGGGGTTTTCACCTGAGGGTATCTATGTGTCATTGTGGCCAGAGGTCACAAGGACAATTCATGACTTCATTAGTGGTATGTCATTTACAATGGCAGGGTGTTTATGTGCTTAAAACACTGTATTGTATCTTGGTCCTGCTACTACGGTAAGACAAAGCTGTATTTCTCTATAAGTGTAATCTTATTTCCTTCTTGGGAGTTTTGCAGTTTGACTTATTGGATTTTATTTGTTTTTGTTTTCTAACCCGTCGAGCCGTTTTCCATTAAATTATCCTACAGTATGCCCTCTGTTCCACCATCTGTTATAGACTAATTACATCGGTGTGTTTTATTTACATTTTTACTGTTTTAGTTGATAAAGTATTTTATAGAGAATTTTCCATTTGAGATCTCTAGTGAGTAATTGAATATATTGAAATTGCTTCCACAATTGTTTGAAGTTGAAATATGATTTACCCTCCCTCAACAACAAGTGGCCTGTCCCCAATAAACAGGGACTCATCTGTTTAATCATCTCAATCATTAAGCTGTAGCAGTCTAAATATAGAGAATAGGAAACATTACAGTATGTGCACTGGGGGCAGCAGCAGTGTGATACACTGGGCTGGCAATGCAGGAACTCTATCACCGTGCAAAGAGGTCAAATTGCATATTGTGTGTGTGTGCAAGTGTGTGTTTCTGTGCATGCCTTTGAAAAGCAGTAGTAGTTTACAAAATATATCCCTATTACATAATCTAACCACAAATAATCACTTCAGTGATGCAGTACATGTTATAAATGTTAGCAAACACTACTGGCCAGACATGACAGGACCACACTAATTATGTTATTAACCCTCATATTTTGTGAGAAAAGAGTTTATACCCTTAGTGTTCACGGGTCAAATTTGACCCATGTTTGAATTAATTATACAGACTGAATAAAACGCTACTTATCATCCAATAAAATGTTGTATTCTGCAAATTAACCTATTATTAATCCATAACCAATATATATACTGTATATATTTTATGTATATATAAAATATACAATATACAATATATTTACTTACTTTGCTATTTTATGTATGAAATTATGACTTCACAACAACTACAAATCAGTTTTAGGTACTTTATCATTTATTTTCTTATGATGAACAGAAAAAGCATATTGATATTAGAGGTTGATGATGAATATAATATTTACCAAAATAATGTATTTATTTTCTTACGTGTTAAGATTTGCAAGTATTGTTACAGTACTGCTGTTGTGTTATGGGTCAAAATTCACAGCATAATACTTTCTTTACAAAGGAGAAAAGTCAATATAATTCCCAAAAACCACTATATTTTGTTGATACTGGTGTTGAAATACTCCCACAAGGCTAAAAGTTCTTTGACTTTAATTTAAAGAAAAACAAAAAACACGTGCCCAAACACGTTTGGGCATCTGTTAAGGATGCCCCCTGGGCGCCTCCCTAGGGAGGTGTTCCAGGCACGTCCAACTGGGAGGAGGC
>JAODUG010079927.1:0-12773 GCA_027564795.1 Aphredoderus sayanus
AAATAAAAATAATAAAATAAAGTACACTGTCCTAATAGTAAAGAATTGTTCATGCAATTCATACTATAACCTTCCAAATGAACAATCAAAATAGTGATGATAGTTGATCATCTGTAAGGACTGCTGTGGGGGTGTGAATGTAACTTTACACTGTCTTTACACTGGTGGCTGCGAGGTGTTGCTGTTTAAATATGCAGGTGAAATCCTATAGTGTGTTCTCTAACTGTCGCCATGCACCCGTATAACACCTGTGCTACATAACCTGTGTGTGTGTGTGTGTGTGAGAGAGAGAGATAGAGAGAGAGACAGAGGGAGAGAGTGAGAGAGAGCGATACTGTACATGTGTATTTGTGTTGATTTTCTCATTTTATATGTCTTTTTATTAGTCATTTTATAATGTTGACTTTTGGATTATCTAGTGACTAACTTTTTCTTTTTCCTATTTCTACATCAGTACAATCAATGAGATTAGAACGTCAGTTTTGCATTAATTAACAACATCCATATCTATGAAGTGGAAGGAGGAAGGAGAGCAGTTGTTATTGATGAACATGTGTTACACATGACCCATAGATAATAGAAGATAGGTAGGGTAGGCTTGGGAGTTTGCATGTGAAGGCTCCGTAATCTGAACAGACATCTTTGTGAGGGCTCAGGCGGACACTCAGTTGGGCTGAAGTGATTTCACATCCGTCCCTGGCTGTGCTAGTGTGTGCAATCACAGTTAGACAGTAGCTCTGCTCTGCAGGAATGGAGGCTGTCCACGCAATCTTGACACACCGCATCAAACATCCTGCTGCGATGATGGGAAAAATGTGTGTGTGTGTAAGTGTGTGTTGGGTGGGGGGGTAAACCTGAATGACACTCTTACTTTTACACCTGGTATGCTTAGGATCAGGCTTAGACAAACACACACAGTGCAGTGCAGTGATGTGACTGTGTGTGTGTGTGTGTGTGTGTGTGCATGTGGGCATGTGAAACTAAACAACTGTATTTTCACTTTGACAGCTGGGCCACAGAGACACGGGGAGTATAAATGAGTGTTAGGCTCAGTCCAAAGCTTTCTCCGTGTATGTCTCTGCCGGGATGCTGCTGATGTTCAATGTATATGAACATTTAACACCAAAAAGAATGTCCTAATTGTCTTCACCTGCCACGAGTCATGTAAATATTTCCAGTAAAGGGATGACAGATTCAATGTGCGCACGTGACAACATGCATCACAGAGCTCCCAGCCCTCCTCGTGCACACACGCATCATGACTCACTTTATTCTGGATACATGTAGTCAATCACATGCAAGCACTGGCCAATAATAACATAAGACCATAACCATCTCATGGACCCTGTTGTGGCCCCGGCGCCTCTCGTTGAGAACCCCTGGTGTGCATTCTTCTGTTGGTTTACACATATGGATGTAGACCGAGGTACAGAGTGGAACCCTGCTAATCCACTCTGTAAACACAGAGAGGGTGTGTGTGTGTGTGTGTGTGGTAAGACCCAAGACCCAGGAGGGAGCCAAGGCCCCTCAACTCACCTCCCATTCTCCTCACAGGCAGAAACTACCCACCCCCCCATCCCCCCCTTTTTCCTCCACTCTTTTAACCCCCATCTCTCCCTCCATCGTTCTCGATTAAAACTTCACCCTCCCTATATTTTTCAATCTCTCTTCCAAAAGTAGTCCTGTGAAATCCAGGAGAAGCAGTGTGCATGTGGCCTGCATATAGGGGAGGAGACGGCATGTGTCTTGCTGTCAGGACTTGAGTATCTTAGCAAGATGATGTAGTGCAGTCCAGCCGTGCACGCGCACACACACACACACACGCACACACACCCTCCCACTCACTAACATATACAGGTGGTTTACAATATGGACCTTGTGCTGTCGTGCTGTCAGGCCGCCATTCAGTCCAGTTTAAGTGGTGGGGTTTTATTCTTGGCCATGAGGGTTTAGCAAAAATAGGCCCCTGTGAAACACATACAGTGCACACTGTGTATGTGTGGCTGCTTGTCCAATCAAATAGCCTCACATATTAAACTATATACAATTTACAACTTGACAAATTGGTGAAATCAAACACTGTCAAAAGTAAAAAAAAAAAAAAACTGCATCCAAGCGTGAAGCTGTCACACTTGATATTTATCTTAGAAGTGCTATCCACTATAAGGAAATGTCAAACACTGATTGTGGCAGCCATTTTCTTCCTACAAGGCTGCCTTGCTTATCCATCCCGTAACGTCACTTTCGGTTATTCACCAAGGAGATGAATTTGGCCTTGACTTTTGCTAAAAGAACTTACAATCAATAGATTGGTAAGAAAATGAAAAATCAAGCATGATCCATACACTATAGTACACAGCCTGCCCACAATAGGATGCTAACTCTATACTTCCTCCCTATACACAAGAGGAGGGGTAGAGAATAGCGTGACTATGTGAGAGCTCTGCACGGGGAAGAGTAAAGGACTGGCAGCAATTCAATATGCAGTTAGGGGAGGGCCTTCTGTCTTTTACTGTTGCGTTAAAGTAATTTCTGTGGAATTGTTCAGCCATTGTAAACGACAGCAAAAAATGAGTTGATCACCTGGCTTTCACCTGGGAAAAGAGATCTTATTACTACTGATACTGGTTATATTTAGTGCTTGTATGTGATTGCTTTCTCTTTCCCTCCATCTCTCGCATCTCCTGTCATTTCTGTCCTTCCACTGTACCTAACTTCCTCTGTTGAATCCACTGTTTTTCTGTCTGTCACTAAAGAATAAATCAGTTGAACATAAATCTTTTCTATTTGGAAGTGCAATATCTCACAATCTTACACACACACACACACACACATACACACGCACACACACACACGCACACAAACACACAACACATGGTCAAATTAACATGGACATACACACAAACACCCATAATGTAATGAACCTGCACCCCCCACCCCCAACACACACGCACACATATTCTCAGCTTGTGCCAAATGGAAAGAAAAACATTGCTGCATGCCAGAAATTGACATACCGCCCAACCATTTGTGTATACATAAATCTACTGCTCATCGGGATGCTAAAACTGCATGCGCTTTGCAAGCCACTGAGAAAGCCTCTGAGCAAGCAGAGTTCTGTGACAGCTAAGCGCAGATCACATGGACTTCTGTGCAAAAAGAACAGTGGTTGATGCTAAAACAAGAAGAAACAACAAAACCATCTTTGAAACACGTGTTGACGTCTAGCCAACTTATTTAAAATCATTGTTATTTAATTAATTATTATAATACTTTTGCCTTTACGTCAGGGTAATTTAATTAGATTAATTAGTGCACAGGAGTTTATACCATATTGAAACCAACTGTTTACTAATGGTTTATTACTACTATTGGCTATCCAACAAAACTTTTCAGCATGGAAATACAACATACCCACTGTAGAGGAGGGTTTCACTCATAACCAAATCCAAACACAGGCATTAGTGTGTTAAATAAGTACAGCAGTATGTACCAACCTCTGATCCCCTGGCAGACATCTGTTTCACCCCTGAGGTGAACGGACCCTGAAATGGATCCTGTTAAGCCAGAAAATGACTCACGGTATGAAAGCGGGAGACCAGGGAGTTCAAACCTCTGACTCGCAACTCCTTTATAACCTCGCCATAACCTCCCCTGTGACCTTTCATACTATCCAATGACCTCTGTACAACCTCTCATAATGCTTTATTAACCCCCTGCCGCTCAAGCTGGAGTGAGTGATGAATGGAAGGAGGGTGGGGGGAATTTGATACGCCATGCTCATTTGGCCTGTGAGCAAGCCCCCTTCCCTAAAGCCCACCTGAAAGTGTGTTGTTGTGCAAGCATGCAGGTACTTCACTGTGTTATACACACATTGATACACACACACACACACACACAGACACACAATAACACACACAGGGATACCCTGCTTAAATCAAACTTAGAAAGAGAAAGTACTTTTATCAACTGTAAAATCTCATGCCGCCATATATTGGAGCAGAAAAGCAAGTCAAAATGTAACAGTCCATATACATCATTTATTAATGTAAGAATGATCATGTCCCAATTCTGTCAAATGTATAGATTTAAGTTATTCCTACATCATGTATGGCAATAATACTAATAACCACATCTAGATAAAAATGTTTCTGTTAAATCTGTTAAACAAATTTGTAAAGCTGTTAAAATTGTCTAAAGAAGAAGAAGAGTATGGAGACTCACAGAAAAGAAATTCTATGTATATGTCTGGAAAACTCATCACAGCCATTATTTGTTATTGCTCTTTATTTAAAACCTTAACTTATTCTGTCTTTGTTGTTTTCTAGCAGGTTACTGTTACATATTGTTCATCACTTTATTAATGAAATAAACAACTTGAAATGAAATGAACTCAAATCGAACAATATAACTAAAGCGAATGAGGTGGGTTTGAGCCTTGTATAGGGAAACAATCATGGATGAATTTGGAACAACTAGCAGGCTCTCTCAGAAAAGATTATATGGAACATGTCAGCTGACAAGATAGTCACTCATTAGGCCTTTTATTCCACAGAGAAGACAGGCAGGTTGGGATGCTGATTACAGCCTTTCACCCTGAGACCCATAACAAGGGACGTTGTTAGCATGTACTGCAGACACACAGGAAGCTGTCATCAAAGGAACCAAAACATGGAGGACATATTGACCCTGGTGCAGTGTGCTACACAACAGCTGTCATACATAATAACATGATGACAGATCCTTTGATGTTGTTTGTAACTTTGTTGATGTTATTTTTCACGTAATATTTCTGCTTATACTGTCTTATTAAAGAAGAAACGTAAATAAACAAAACAAATTAGAAAAATATCAACATGATGATGACACATGATCAAATGTCCCAAAACAAGACAACAATTATGTTTAATATAATTACATGTTATTACTCATTGTGGTACCATAGTGTGTGTCCTCATGTCTAATGTTAATATGATTCTGATAATCTACGTTTTATTTGCATTGGTGCAAAAAATACAAAACGCTAATAAATTTTAACTAGCAGTTCTTTTATTAGCGTTTTCTTATGCAGTTTTCTATGTTAACACCCAAATATAATAGGACTGTAGAGGCACTGTTATGTAACATTCTCTGTATCACAGAGGGTCACCAGTAAGTGTCAAGATCTCTGTAGCAAGTCGACATCAGTAAAATCAACATCACCCCATATTTTACAGCCTTAATATCACGCATGGACACGTCTACGCTTGTGCTGTTGATTCCTTGAAATCTGAATCTAATTAAGAATTTGCTTCATTATTTTGCGATTGCTACACTTTATAGCAAGGATTGGTTTAACATCTAAATCTGGAGACCATTAGCTGGACCAGAAATAAAAATGCCGGAGTTAGTCAGAATGTGGATGCAAGTAAGACAGATTTCATGTACGCAACATTGTTTTGAAAGGAAGTTAGCATGGAGAGAATAGCAGGGAGCAGGGCTGAAAGCTGCAGTGCAGAACTTTTGCGATCTTCATGAATCTCTGTGTGCGTGTCCTCCTTCTCACATCTGCAGGACAGATAATCTGGTGGAAGATTAACCCCTAATAAGACTACACATTAACACCCAACTGCTCTGCTGGGTCAGATCACCTGCTGAAAGCCATGGGGATGATTGAGGCTCATGGTAAATGGAAAATCATTGACGCACAGCCTCTCCAAAGCATGGAAGAGGGATACAGGGAGATAATTATATGCAGTGTGTTCTCTTTCTCTCTTTCTCTCTCTCTCTCTCTCTCTCTCTCTCTCTCAACCTCAGTTTAACTTCTACCTTCTTTGGAAGACACACACACGCCATTACAGGTACATTGTTCAGTTGCGTTATACTGTTCGTACATCTCCAACTGTTTGTTGTTTTGAAACACAACTGTGCACACAGGTGTCTGTAGGGGGGCAGTAGAGAAGAGTATACATTACCCAGCATGGTGGTGGGGAGAGGACATGAGCTTTCTTTGTTTTAAACAAAAGCAATAGCATTCTTGAAGTACTAAACCTGTAAAAGTGCAGCCTACTTAGCTTGAGACTAGAACAGGGGCTTATATTGACCCTGAAGAGCAAGAATGTACACATGATTAAGAACTCACGGGGCACGTCTCTGACTGAAATAGTCTGTGGTAGAAAATGACCTCAAAGGCTAAGAGCTCAAACAGACAGGCAACAGCTGAGCCACATGTAATATACCGCAAGTGACCATATCAACACACACACTTAAAACTTTATAGGCTACTTTACACACACACACACACACACACAAAGGCATGCACACACAACTGCATGCACAAGGGCTTATACTGTATATATACACACATGCTCACAGTCCCAGACCACATGAAATGATGCAATCTTGCACCTGTGTAGAGGCAACAATACTCAGATACATATATAGAGAAGTATTTATTTCCCCTTCTCTCTAGCACACAAACACATGCTGGTCAGTCTCTATGGGCGTAAGTGTTTTTTAATTTACTGTGATAATCTTTCCCTCTCAGCGACATAAACTGAAATACTTGCAGAATCTCAAGATGAGGTGCTAAATGTACTGCTGCAGGCTCCTCACATGTACACTCATGGGTTGGATAGGAAAGCCCCCGTTGAAGGGTGTACTCTCTTGAAATCAGCGTCCCATAGGTCACTGTGGAAATGTATGCACATTTTGATATGCAGAACAAAACAGAACCAGACCAAATGTGTTCTGAAAAACTGGACACTAGTTGAAATTCCCTGGTCATTTTGCTTGGAATATGCACATAAACAATACAGTAGAGTGAATAGATACAAGTTCCACGTTTAACCAAACATTGGTGTGCGTGTGTGGTCCTCTAGTGGTCTATTTGGGTATAACATGTCTGGTCTGCATTTTCAGTTCTCACCTAAAGGGAAAAATTGGATATTGCACCTCAATTGATTTAATTGTAAAATGTAAGAATTAACCCTCCTGCTTCCATTTCAGCAGACTACCAGCAGAGGGAGCCAACCGTGGAATGTGATGTCAGTATTGTCGTTGGCGCCCACTACTGGCAAATGCACCGAGTCATTTTGACCCATAGGACAGCGAGAGGGTTAAGACACTTCACATAATGCTCTTCTAAGGATCTTTACTTTTAATTACGCGAATAACATTTCTTTGTTGATATTTGTTTCGTTAATAGTGTCGGTAGGAAATACTGTAAAACTAACAAAGCACAGCAAATCAAATGTTTTCAAAATCCTTTATATATTTGAAAATAAGAAAAATAAAGTTAGACAAAAAAAAATCAAAGACAAAACCATATAGTCAATTATTAAGACCAAAGTAGTTTAACAGAATTAAACAGAACAAAAAGTTATCAAGAGGCAGTTCTCTTCTAAAACGGCACATTTTAGTCAAAAGCAAAAAGTACAAATACAGTTAACATTTACAAGCTACAAAAGACACAAAGCAACCCCCCTATATTTGGTTTGCCTTAGCCATGAAAGCCTTGGTGACTTCGATGAGTCTTTGTAGATCATCCTCATCCTCTTCTGTGGCCTTGGTACAAACACGCTTCACCCTGCTGTACAGATCCTCCAGAACCTTCTGTTAATTTTAGAGAGCAATGAAAGAAGATTTAGGACAATGTTGTGGGACCTGCCTTCAATTGATTTATAGTCAACAGACAAAGAAAATTAAAGAAAAAAATGTATATATAAATCCTTAACCCTTGTGATGTCCTCCTGGTCAAAATGAGCCAAATCACTAGCTTTTTGTGGCAGATAGAAGGCACTAAACCTAATTCTACAGCTTACAGACATGATGTGCACTGCTGGCACAACAAGGTGTGTTTGAAACCCGAGGACAACAGGAGGGTTAAAAGGCATGAGAAAACAACACAAACACATAAATAAATAATGAATGAATGAATGAATGAATGAATGAATAAATAAATAAATAAATACAGTCAGCAATGACCATTAAAACACACACAAAATCAAACACAATCAGATGGCGCTGCCATGTGGCCAAATACTATATTTTTAAGGACATCACAAGGGTTAAGGGCAGTTAAACCTCCTAAGAACATCTGGATCATGTGAGTGCCACAATCTGTTCTAATCCACACACCTGCAAACTTCATTCCAAAGTGCTTGTGTCCTAGATAGTGTGGTTTGCTGTTCACTTGCTGCTAACAATTACAGTATGTGCCTGTCAATTGTTAAATATCATGCAGGTCCTGTACTTATCGGTTAACCCTCCTGTTGTCCTTATTATATTATTGTGCTACCAGATGACGCCATCTGATTGGTTTCATTCTTATTGTCAGTGCTGTGTGCATTTATTTCTTTATTAATGCTTTCTTTATGTATTTGTTTTTTTCCCCGTGCCTTTTAACCCTTCTGTTGTCCTTGGGTTTCAAACACGATGCCTTATTGTGCCAGCAGTGCACATCCTATGTCTGTGTAAGATGTAGAATTAGGATTGGTGCCTTCTATCTGGCACAAAGAGCTAGTGCGTTGGGTCAATTTGACCAGGAGGACAATAGGAGGGTTAAATATGATCTCAACCGCCTGGTGCCTGCTAATGAATGCTTTGAATAGAGTGTCTCCAGGCGGATGTTCACAGTAGAGGATATGGTCGAGCTTGCACAATCAGGCTACAGGCAGTAATAAGCAGTGGTACTAAAGACAGACATTAGATCATGTACCTCTAGACTAGCCAGGTGCTGGGCAGCAGTAGCGAAGACAGAAGCCAGATTGTTGGCAACCGTCCTCCTCTCTTCATTGGACTCCTGCAGCACCAGGTGGTACCTAACAGAGAAAGGAAGACAGGAAGGAAGGGAGAAGAGAAGAATCAATCTCTTGGCTTAGATTCAGAGGCGCTGACCATACCAAATCATCAAATGTTAATGGATGTCTAGACAAGACAACACTAACTGCTGCTGTGCGGCCTTCAGATGCTGCACGGCCTCATCGTAACCGTGGTTAACTTTCTTCTCTAGAATCTTCCGGTGGCTCTCCACCGACTCCACCTCTGCTGCCCACTTCTGCTCCTCGCGCTCCAGCTCCTATAACACACACCGAGACAGTGACGTTTGTTCTGCATAGGCATTTATGCTGCATTCAAATGGGATGTTTTTTTACCATGTTCATAAGAAAGCCCCCCATTGTTTGGTGTTCACGACTACCCTCGTGAGACCATCCTGATCTCGCGAGCTTCAGTTGGACTTAGCCGTGCTAATCAGTCTGGACAGCTTGACATCGTTGTGCTTGAGTCAGATTCGCAGTGGCTCTGACCAATCAGCGAGGTACTGGCAACTACGGGCGTAGTTTGTGTGTGATGTTAACCGACAGTGATAGACAATTACTGTCAGGTCATCCAATCACCTGCCAAGTCTTTTTTGGCCCGTCCTTTTCTAAACCACTTCAGTGGATGGCTTCCCAGACGGTTCTGTGCAACAAACCAGCTGGCGCGTCAGGTTAATTCCTGACCTCGTAAGTGGAACTTTTATGAAAGCTCAAGAGTTCACGAGTTGTGTATACGACTTCCCATGTCGTAATCACGACCTCACGAGTTCCATTTGAACGCAGCATAAGTCAATAAAGGGTGAAGAAGAACTTGTGTGTGACCTATACCTGCATGTCATGCTCTAGCCGCTCATCCAGCTTGCGAATCTGCTCTCTCAGCTGCTTCAGGTCGTTGGACTTATCCAAAATGTTAGAATTCACCTGGGATGAGAGAATGCAATATGTAAAATAATACCACTGCTTTAGAATAGAATACTAAACACAAATCATGTATTATGCATGTGCTTTAGCCATCCACACAGACATTTTTTCTAAATATACTATACAATTATTACAGTATAATGTACATGGATTATATTTACCTGTTCTATAGACTCCTCCAAGCTCAGCTTTGCGTTGGCCAATCGACTGCATTCTTCTTCGACGTTACCAATGCGTTTGCTCAGTGGGATCTAAATGTACAACATACATTTTGGTATGCACATTTGGACAAATGCCTTTTATCCCAATATAGTCGTACACCATACAACAATGCTTTAGGACACCACAGTCAAGAGGTTGTGGCCTGGTCTTTTGTTAAAGTAATGGATCTTGTGGACGCTAGTTAAATTCTGTGGGAAAATAGTAGATATGCATCTAAAACTTACATGTCATACTACTACTACTACTACTACGGAGTTCACACTACCTTTATTTGTGTTTTGTATGAAACCATGGAACCAAGTCCAAATTCTGTTGCATTTCTGATCTCAAAGTCATGACCACAGGCGTTCTCTGCCGAGGCTGGAATGAGCTTCAGTTTACGGGCCAGTTTATGATACTCTGCTAGCTTCATCTCTGCCTAGAAAAGGAAGAACAAAAATAGGTAGAGGAGAGGGCACATGAAATTCAGAAATCATGTTAATTTGATTCGGCCCTTGGATAGATTCTTGTAAATCTAAATAAGGTACTCCTCAACGAGTTCACTGTTCGTACAAATTCCAATCTTTATCATACATCGTTATTGAACAAAACACATTGCAGAATTACGATATTTCAAGAGAGCTACAACCAATGTGAATACAAGTATAGGTGCTTATTAATACTGAAAAAGCCTAGAATTGGTTCCATTTGAGTAGATCATTTTACCACATCATAAAACACAAGTCCACATGGCAACAATCGCCATCCATTATCCTGAACACCACACATACCTTCCCCTTGACCTTGGTCATAACAATTTCTTCATTCCACATGTGCTGCTCGGCCTCCTCCAGGGTCTTGCTGAGGTTGGAGATTGTCTGCTGCAGCTCTGTCTTCTCCCGGTTGATCCGTTCTACGTCAGCGGGGGTGAACTTCTGGTTCTGCAGGAGTTGCTGCAGTTTGTCCTGCTCCTGTTTCAACGAGTCCGTGTGACGTCCTACAGACACATAGAGCAAATGTTTGCCACTTTGTGTCATTGACATACAGTGCCACAAAGACAAATTACACAGATCAGGAAGAGTTAGGTCCAGTTCTTCTTACCGGTGGCCTCCAGCTCTTCAGACAGCTCAGTGTCTTTGCTCTCCAGCTTGGCTTTGAAAGCCTCCAGGCTACTGCGATAGGTCTGGATCTTCTGCAGGTCCGTCCGCAGCTTCAGCTTCTCCATCCTCTTGTCCATCAGGCGATCCTAATAGGAAGCCATTTTAGGTGAGATGTCTTAACAATCCTTCTTCATGGTTGTTTTCAACAGGAAAACATGTGACATGTCAAAGACCCTCTGCTGGGCTCAACAGTGAATCCTACAACCTATTAACATCAGCGCGTTAAGATAATCCTACACAAGTGAACACAACATGACAGAATGTGAATGATGCTGAGTTTAGCACTGAACATATCTGTGAACAGAACCAGTGACGGTTTAAACGATTTCACGACACTCACTTTTTGGCTGTCTTTCTCCAGTCGCTCCACCTCTTCCCTAAGGATCCGGTACTTCTCCTCCATGGAGGCCAGCTGGGCCTCATCCACATTGTACAGCCTCTCTAGGGAAGACACACACAGATGACAAATTGCTAACTTGAATGTATTATTCATTTTAACAGCTTTGTTCAATAACAATATAAATCAGAATATTTTTGTGTGCATGCACTTTCTGTATTTCATTTTATAAATGATATCACTGAACTTTTAATACAATACGTCGACATATTTTCTTGATAAAGTTGACTGCTTACTAAGTTTATTATGATATGCATCATCCTCTTCTTCAAATGTGTCTGCTCCCTGCATAAACTTAGCATACGTCTCTGCTGTGTAGTCCAGGAAAAGCTTCAGAACCGAAGGGAATAAGAGAGAGAGGATAGGAAGAGGAATGGTACGATTTACCCATTGTGTAAATAATCATAATCAATGCAGTGGAAATGAAAATGTGTATTATACAAAAGGAGCCAAGCGTAAATGTACCCTGTTGTACTCCACCCCTTCTTCGATATTCATGTTGTCTTCAGAGAAATCACTGAACAATAGCTCCTCCTTGCTCATGCACCAGTATATCTTACACAAGAATACATACATTTATATTATTTCATCATCATATCATCACATCTATGGTGATTTTATAGATGTTTTATAAGCTATATCATGTGTAGGGGGACAAACAAGATAAATAAAGACAGAGAGACAGATAAAGAAAAAGACATTGGTGCCTCTAGGATAGTTTCTTTAACAAGCACATATCTTAAGGTAGTAGCCAAATGCTGATACTCAATTGTTATTTCTATGCAACTGTGTTAAATCTCTTCACCTTTACAGTGTCAATGAGCCAAATGAGAGCCCCCAGGACCTGTGGCCAGGTGTGTGGCGCTCCAACGGAATACATGGAGCTCTTAGAGAGGGCAAATGGATACCTTCAAGCATAAACCCAGACAGAAAGGGCGGTCAGACAGAATAAGCTGGTGTCCAGAAAAAGTACTGAATAATGAAACACAATAAAATAACAACTGACGGTGAGTAGCCTATAAACAGTGCTGGAGGGCTCGAGCCCCAGAGTTGTCCTAACAGTACCTGTAAGCCTCCTTGAGCAAGATGCCTTACCCCCTCACCTGCTCCTTGTAATTTACATAATTGTAAGTTAAATTACCTACTTGTAATTGTGTTCAGTATGTGTGGCATAAATACAAATATGCTATATGAATTTAACCCTCGTAATGTACTCAAAAATATAGTATTTAGCCACACGGCGGCGCCATCTGATTGTGTATGATTTGTGTGTTTTTCAATTGTCATTGCTGAGTG
>JAODUG010079938.1:0-12773 GCA_027564795.1 Aphredoderus sayanus
CACAAATCATACACAATCAGATGGCGCCGCCATGTGGCTAAATACTATATTACGAGTACATTACGAGGGTTAAATGACGGGTACCCGCTGCCGATAATATTTTACCTGATATGCTACTGTATTCAGGAAAAGTCAGGCTTCTAAATAGGTTCAATGGTTTGTTGTTCAAAGATTCACATCTCTGTATTAACGACTAATACCTTGTTACTCTATTAAATAATCGCTCGCTGACTAACAAAAATTAAAACTGCATGTTCATAAATGTTTAATTTTTCAAAGTAAAGCAGTTGCTTGTTTTTTTTAAAAGCAACATCGAAATAGGACGCTTAAAATGTTAGCGTGTAGCTATTCACTAAACGATACGTTAAACGAATTTGTTAAACAATCGCGACTCATTCTTCAATTTTATCATCGATCCCCGTGTCCAAAAAATACCATTTCTATTACCTGGCGGTCCTGTTAAGAAAACGTGTTTGATCATTTTGACATGCTGGACTACTTCCGTATACACTGGCACGGCACATGCGCATAATAGAACTAGGCAGGAGACTTGTGAACTTGAACTTGGAAATGTGCTAAGCGAAATCTGTAAACCAATTTAGCCGAATAAATTTTTTATTAAATAATGTCGCAACTCAATGAATCTCAACTCAACTCAAATTAATAAGAACATAACATTTGCAAAACATATATTTATTCCAACTATTAAAATAATTATTAAATCATTATATTTTATATGAATAAACTTTTGTAAGACCTATACTATTTTATACCACAGAATAAAGACTAAAGAAATTATGTTGCTGGGTAGAAGAAAAATATTTGGTATACATTATATTACATGGTGTATCCAGGGAGCTTGTTGACTACTAGCTGAGAAATGTGTTGGATCTTATTTTTGAAATCCAGAGTACCAATGTCATCTTCCAGTTCCTCTGACTCTTGGGGTTCAAACGATGAAGGTGAGTCTGCAGAAAACACCAGGGCACTGTCCTTGGGTGAGCCATGCTGTTCGTGCCTTGAAGACCTGAGGCTCTCTGTGAGAGAGCTCCTTGTTGCTTGATTCCTGGAGCGTAAAGTTTGCCTGGAAGCAGAACCATCTCTGTCATCATTATCTGAGGAAACACTATGTGCCCAGCGCTGGGGGCGAATAATGTGTGTGCCCCTCAGGGACCGTTGTGGGGAACTGAGAGCTTTAACAGGCTCAGGATAACCTATTCTTTTCCGTGCTCGTCCTGAGGTGCTGTCAGAATCACAGAAATCACTACAAGCAGGGGACTTTTGTGTCTTGGATAAAGTGGGCTCAGGACTACTAAAGGGTACAGGAGAGAAGATATCGATAGGGGCTGGAGAATGTGTGTCACTGGGCTCAAAACTGGTGAAGTCATCAAAGTAATATTCTCCTTCCTCTTTTCCCCATCTGCTAGAGGCTGAGGATTTGGGACTTCTGGATCTGCTACTTCCTGGATATTCCATCTTCTCCCTGGTCCTGTCGAACTCCGGCTGTGCCGAATTTGATTGGTTGTGGTCGTCATCTGTGTCTCTGCTTGAAAGACCTTCATTATGCATACTGGGAATATGGATCTGTTTCATATCTGCTTTAGAATGCAAATATCGTTCCAACAGCGTTTGCGAAGCATTATCATGCTTACTATCTTCTCTGTCTTTTCTCTGAGATTTATTTGAAATGTTTGTTTTCAGCCTGAATGGTTCCTGCAGCGTTGAGTCACCTGTGATGCTACTTATCACTGTTTCAATATTTTCAGCAGGAGAGGTTTGGGGGGTTGACATTTTTTTCCCCCTGGTGTGATTTACTGTCTTTTTTCCACTGTTCACTATCTTCTCTTTATTTTTACGTGTCAGTGAATCTGGATGTGTTTCCATGCACTGGTGGCGTTTCCCTAAACCAGGTGGAATTTGCTTTAGCCTGAGGCGGAAAGTTTTAGTTGTCCCATATACCAATTTTCTTCTCGAAGGTGTACCAGAAGTTTTAGATTCAAGCATGACGTCTTTCCCCTTTGTGCTTTTAACCAGTTTTTCAGATACAGGCCGGATTACTTGTGGGGTAGAGCATAGACGGGAATTATATTTTAATCTGGGACTATTCATCTGTGTGGATTTGTGCATCAATTTGTTTTGAGCCTTTGGCGATGTGTTCATGTGTCCAACTAAAGGATCTGTTGAAGGATTATAAATCCAAGATAGATTAGGATGTATAGACAAAGGCTGCTGATGACCATTGCTATTCAACTGTGACAGTTCAACAAGGAGCGCATTTAGTAGAGGCAATTGTCTCAAAACATCCCCCAGGGAATTAGGTGTTGTTATTTGTGGTTCTTGGCTGATTGTGGTTTTTGTATTGAGTTCCATTCTTGGTTCAGTCACCGGAGGCCCGGGACCTTGACTTTCACATTGAGGTGTCTCATCTTCCGAGCCTACGTCTTCCAATATAAGAGAGGATAAATCCAGTTTAGGTAAATTGGAATCCACTGCCTGTTTTTCGCCTGTATTGTCTAATGAACTAGCATAGAAAAGATGTGGGGGACAGAATGTTGAAACATCCTCCTCATTATTGTCATTTACTTGAAGTAATTGGTGATTTTTGCATATTGTCCTGTGTTCGGTCTGAGTTGAAATGCAAACACCTTCTTTAGTTGCATACCTCTCACCACTTTTGCACCCATCAGGCTCACCCTGGTTAGGGAATTGCACCCACCTAGAGGCATAATGTACTGATTTTATATCACCATCACTACCTCCCATGGTCTTTTGCTGTTCTCCATGTACACCACTTGTTTTGTTTTCTGAAACATGTGGTAGTAAACTCGCTCCAAGGCTTAGAAGTTTATAACCCAAAGAAATCAATCCAATGTTCTCCCCCATGAGGTCAAATATACCAACAAGCCTCTTTTCACCATGGGAAGTTGGGGTAGAAATACCATGAGCATTTACATCAAACATCATTCTGTCCACCATTGTAGCCAGGGAAATTTGAGAGTGTCCTGCTAACTTTGGAATTTCGCCTCTGACATCCAGCACCATGACATAAAGTGGGGTGTTCGATAGATGGCTATGCAGCGAGTCAATGTCCATTTTGAACAAACAAGACTTGCCTTTATTAAAGGGGTATTCTCCATGTGTGCGTACAGGGGCATGTTGCGCTTTTTCTTCACTGTAGTCCTTATAATTAGGCAAGCTCCATTTCTTTGCATGCTGATAAATGAGTAGCGTTGGGAAGTCCAACAGTCGCAATCCAAGAGCAAGCTCGTCGGAAACGATCTTTTCATTGTCAATTCGGATATATTCAACCAAAACCTCAAATGAAAACAGTGTTTCGGTGTTATTAGTAGCCTGGCGTGACATTATGGTAGTCTAATCTGCACACGTAAGCTTCTATTAGCTCCATGGAAACAAACAGTTGTCGCAGATTTTGTACGTCATAGATAGATGGTATCGCGAAATATAGTGCTTGAGGAAGTTCTGTCAAAACATAAATTGGCATAATAATACATTTAACTTTTGAGGACGCCTTTCAAGATACAGTTTGTCATAATACAATAGCTTGGTTAATTTTCTGTCGCCTATAATTTAACAGTGTTTATTTTGTGTTGATATCTAGCCTTCATAATTAAATGGCCTATGCGTAAACGCATGGGACAATAATTATAGGCCTACTTCATCAAGTGAAAGATGGTATTCATAAAATAATCAGCAGGTAATCATGTTTGTAATCAAGAATGGTTTTCATGTGAACTTTAGAAATACGTTTTCAATTTACCCAAACTGTAGACTATCTTACAAATTATTCCTCCTTTTCCCACGCCCTAAGTGTACATCAATTCGATATCTCGCTATATAACACGATAGAAGTATAAGATCCTATATTTTCTCTTTCTCTGCAAACCAACGTTTGTGGGCGGAGTCGTGTCCGATGCGTATGTTGTCATTGCTGAAATTGGTAGTCTACTGGATGGAGATTGAGTCTACTACAGTCGGGAAGCTGAGAGAGAGTAAGAGATAGAAAGAGCGACTGCCGCTGTTAGAACTGGCTTTCAGCAAGGATAACAAATTTAGTAGGCAAAACGTATATTCCCGAGGCTTTGGTCATGTCTAAGGTAGGAACAAAATACATTTTCTAAGAAACAAACAGGGCAAAAGTAATGTCTAGTTGAGAGGAATGCTTCACACCGTCTTAGGCTATTTCATAGAAACTTGGAGAAATGTCGAAGGTTAGGCAAAAATCAGGCAATAAAACTAACCAATACACAATCAAACATTAAACCTAATTGCCTACTTTGTTAACACGTTATCGCAAAACAAAATAATTGTCTTAGTTATGTTGTTGTCTTCAAATTTCTTCTTGAGACCGATTTTCTTCTGTGACAGACAACTCACTGGATATTAGAAAATATATATATTTTATTTATATCTGATATGGCATTTATTGATATGACATTAATGATATTCTACATAAGGATGATCTTTTTTAATCATATGCTACATGTCTAATTTGTCACGCTTACTGGATTGTTAGAAACAAAATATTAAACAACGTGTTATAATTTGCCTCCTGGAATGCATTTATAGAACGGTAGGGGGCGTTCAATGTTCTGTTGATTTCAGGCGCTATACCCAAAACAAGCTTACCCAGTGCAAAAACCAACAGCTCTTTCAGCCCATAATTTATTGTTTTGTTTTACCAGTGTTGGGTCATATTTTCATCTAATTTGGAATGACAGCAATAAGCTGAAATAAAATTTCACACTGCTTTAACCAGCAGATACAATATTGGTCTAATAACCTACCAAATATTACCTTTATTTTGTGAGCACATCTACCAAATGCCTTTTGAACAATAGCTTTTCAAGGTTGAGGTGTCCAAATACATAATAAGAGCTAATATTTTGAGGAAGACTGTTAAACAATCACTTTGTTATTGTTTCAGCCTCCAGTATCCTTTATTGTCTTCCAAGTTAAGCCTACACAACAATTTAGTTTAACAATACAAATACAAAAGCCCACTACTCCCTCAGTTTTTGATGAAGACAAAATATGCTCCATTTAGTGTGCATGTAAAAGTAAAAGCAGAAGTTTCCATTCCTTTCATTTAATGTGCCCTGGATTTATGTATTTTCTGGTTAACCCACACCCCACCCCACCCCATATAGAAAAAAGGAATATCTGCTCATTTAGTGTCAAAATGCGACAGTGTCAAAATAAAACACAGCTCGTTTTTTTATGCTGTCTGGGAAAGATTAGTTTTGTGTTTCAAAGGTGGACACAAGGGTTTTAAGATGGACCGGTATAATCATGGCCTGTTTTAGCATTTAACATATTTTCCCTTTACACACAAATGTTTGGCCTAATTCCAGCTGTCATAAGCTGACACAGGAGGTAATTACTGTAGAACTCAATTTATCTAAACATCAGACATCTGAAACTGACCCCTCTGCAGAATGGACTGAATAAATACATAGTGATGTGGAAATTATTTTGTATTATTATTGTGGACAATTGTCAATGCATGCAGAAACCACTCATCTGCAGATCTGTAGCTTTCTGTAGCAGTTCACTTCAGTCATTTTCTCTGAGTCAGGTAGAAAACCTAGATTTTCAAAGTTTAGATATACGGGTGTTTAAATGTATTATATTATTTATAGCCAGAGATGATAGCTGTTTGCCTACAGTAGCTATTGTAATTTTTCAACATGCACTTTGTAGAGGTAGCCTGCCTTGCTAGCAAGGTGTTTAATTTAACAGCCATAATGGGTGTGTGTTTGAGGAATGTCTGTATATAATTTTGAATGGGAACTATCAATGTGCAGAGATGCCCCAGAGAAGAACTAAACTAGACAATAGGTAATTCGGTCACGTAGATTTGTCTTTCAAAAAACAGTTTTTGAACACAATGGGGTGTTTGGCTGAACAATAAGACACCTGTCAGGTCTGGCAGAGAAAGGGCTTCCTGTGACATGCCTGGGCTGTTATCACTTCAGAGCTGTGCTAGATGTGTCCTGCCCTGTAGGGTTGGAGACGCCCAACTAGAGTTACAGTGGTTACGTCTTGTCTGTCGTAGACATCCCCCACACCTGAACCGCCGTGACCCGGCTATGAGGCGTGTTAGGAGGGAGACTCATTGTATCCCTCTATTACGCTTTTGCATTGTGTACCATTCACTGACTGGTATGTCCCCAGTTTCCCTCCCTCCCCCAGTCTACATCCATTCCCACGGTGCTTTTCTGCCAAATGTGCTGAGTCGTCATGATGTGGAGCCCAGGGGAGGAAACAAAAAACTGGAGGACTTAGTTTTTGTCCTTGTTTGTTTAGCGGTGATACACTTTTTCCTATTGTATCAGTAAGGCATGGTAAATGTGTAATGTGCCCCTCCCCAAACCTCCTGCATGTGACGGAGGTCACTAAGCTTGGTCTGGTCTGGCACTCAATAGGACTCCCAACCAAATCCTGTTGCTCCTAAACCAACCAACCAGCAGACCGAGAATCACATGCTGCCTGGTCCTGTTGTGAGAGTCGGACTATTTCTCTCCTCTGTTTATCAGGCTTTGTTTAGATAGTCTAGATTTATGTGTGTGCTGGGAACACTCATCACTGTCAGGGAAAACACAGATGTCTTCATGCGCTTGGTGTTTTTCTGACTCAATTGAGATACTACTGCTGTTCATTTATTGTTGGATTTTTTTTTGAAATTTTTGAAATTGGACAGCAGACCAGCAGGGCTTGAGAGAAGAAATTCCACCAAGCATGTGATGGATGTGGGTATTTCAGTGGGCACCATTCATAAAGAATAGAACACAAAGAAAAGGTAGTCATGATCCCAAAGTTCGTTCAGTCTTCGATATCACTACTGTATGTTAACGTGAATGGATTAGATCATTAGTGCATGTTCTATATTATGTCGCCTTCTGAGAGTATAGGCTTCTTTAAGGAACATACTGTAACAGGGAACAGTTCTTTGGTTACCAAAACATCCAGATGCTTCCGTGCTGCTGTCTTGTTGTTTTCCTGTGGGTGTTGTTGTAAAATATCCATCAAAGTTGAGACAGGTGAGAATCAGTGTCCTGTGTACTGGCCCACATTCACAGAGTAATCCGTCCAAGGTCCTTGTGCTGGGTTCTCATGGGGGCTATTGACTGCTTTTGTCTGCAATTTAACATAAGGTGAATCCCTGCATACTACAGTATATACAGCTATATAAATGGTCCTTTGCTTATGAAGATGACATGTTTAGCAGGTCTCTAAGGGATATGTTGTCACAGACCAGCGACCAGTAACAACCATTTTTCCGCAGTACCATATTTCCCCTATTTCTTTTATGTTGCGTGGACAAATGAGATTTTGTGGCTTTGGGCACAATGCTTCATTACAGTATATTTGTGGATTGCTGGATTGTGTGCCGCATTGCCTGTTTGTTTGTTTGCGTTGGATGTAAGAGTGATTAATCTGGCTCAACTGATACGGCTAAGCCTGGACTGCTGACGGGAGTGTCCACACATTGACACTGTGTTTGCCCACAGTCTTTAATTTGTGGTGGTGGCTTACTCGCTATATATAATGTAAGATCATTCTACAGTTGAAATTGAGATTGCTTTAGATGATCTCTTTAATCTTCAGAGATTATATATGGAGTTATCACTTTATTAAGTGCTAGTTATAGCGGTGTTTATACTTATTGTACATTTCGCAGATATTTTTGTCTAAAGAGACTTACTGTATAGTCTGGTCAGGCACAAGTATGGGCTAGACATCTTGCTCAATGCTCATGCTTACAGGTACCGATGTTGAGTAGGGCGCTCCTCCTCAGAGGCGTACAGTTGGTCAGAGCACACACTCAAACACATGCATGGACATGCATGTGCCACATGCAGTGTGCTTATGTGCTAACAGGGACCCATTTGTCGCCTCTGGCCAATACAAAATATGCATTAACCCAAAGTGTGTCTTATCAGAATCATGCTCACTGCGGGGCATAAGGGACCCAATGTTGTTCCTCATGTGGATACAGTGGTTTTAGTGGTTTGGCTTGTCTTTGTGGTTAACCAGTAGCAGGGCCACAAACACAGCATGCATAAACAGTGCATCGAGGATCATTCTTTGTCTCCCGGAGCCAATCATTAAACCGTGTCACAGCAGAATACCTTAAGTTGCGGCCATTATGGATTTTCCATAGCCTACTGTATATGGAAACGTGTGCACCTAGCTGAATTATGTCCACAGCTCACGTTCCCTTAGGGACTTATTAGTGTCTGTATCAGGGATGTTGGGGAGGGTGCATACAAAGTTGCTGACCCTTTCTCCATGTTGTGACTACTTGTGTGTATGTGTCACTACCCCTACAATGGAGAGAATGAGCGCTGACCGGTCATTAAGCAGTGACCAGTCGTGACCCAAGGGGTTAATTCTCTGTACCACCCCCCCAACCCCACATCCCAAATCCCAACCGGCCTAAACAATCGGGGCGACTGGTTTCTCTGTTGTCAGCCAGCCTCCAACAGGAGATAAGAGGGGATTTGGTGTGGGCTGCTGTGCATACCTCCTTCCTACTGTAGTGAAAAGAAAAGACTGATCTCCCCTGAAAGGACACACAGGTCTGGCTGTGGGTGACGGCAGCTCTGAGTCTGGACAGCATGCCATTATTACTGACTCTCTTTTTACCCTTGTCTTTGTCTCTATCAGCTCTGTTTTTGACATTGCTCTCAGCCTGGGAAGAGGCAAAAGAAGATCCTTCACCGCCAGTGATAGATGTTGTTTCATGGACTGACAATACAAACACTAGCACCCTTCAAAGTAATGCTGAATCTCGTCCTATAGTTGGCAATAAAATGTCCTTGAGTGTTAAATGGACTCAGGGTAAGCCAAGGAGCAAATGGCAATCGGATGAGTAGTTGTAGAGCGTTAAAGCACACTCAAGTGTTTCTGATAGGGGTTGATTGTAATTAACAAGTCAAATGGAGCACAGCCATGACAGATGTGCTATAATGTGCTTAGCTCTGTCCTGCGAGTGCGCGCGTGTGTGTGTGTGTGTGTGTGTGTGTGTGCGTGTGCGTGCTTGCCCTTGGAATTGATGCTCAACCAGTGTCCTTCACTTAACCTGACCAGCTATAATGTCAGATGATGCACTGCAGTACCTCCTCACTGTTTATTGGGCGTGAGGTTGTGTAGCTATTCAATGGAGCCTCGTTGCAGGATTGTTTTGCTAGACATTCTTTTCCAACGAGAAGACGTGCATATGTTCCATTTGTCATGAATATTTAATAAAGCCTACAACATACTAGATTTTGCATATTCTACATGAGGCAAAGCATCTTTTGGGAATATCTGGTGATATATTGAATGCTCCTGGAGTAGTTTGTTTTAATGCTGCTCTATTTCTTCTGTACTAGTTAATTTGAACAATAGTGCTGTTGAATGTGCAAGGGGCTTTTACACAGGAAGGAACACTTCTAAATGTGCCTTTATCAATCGTGAGAAGTAGTTGGATGTTTTTTGTTGTTAAATCCTTTTATGCTGCCAGCTCACTGACAGAAGACAAATTGTTGTGAAGTCGCACTCTGTGGTTTGTCATTGTCTTGTGGAAGAGCTGACATAACAAATCGGCTCGAGGTTGTTCACATTGTTTGTTATTGCTCAGGTTCATAAATCAGATTACAATAGCACTTTTTAGTTTATTTGCTGCCGGTGGTTCAACCATAATTTATCACCTGGTGTGATACCATTGTTGTTATATATTTTACTTGAGTTTGTGAAATAAATTGTGATCAGACATCTTGGTGTTTTAGCCTACAGCTTAGTCTTGTTTTTTTTTTTTTTTTTTTTTTTCGTACAACAGTCAGGAACACATAATAATAATAGGCATAATGGCTTTGTAAGAATCAATTTTCCAAAAAGCAAGCCACCAATAAATTGCCTAAGGAAATGTATTTTTCCATTCAAATAAGTAGCCATTTATTGTAAGTGAAATGTAATTAATAACAATCTACAGCTGCATCCATTTCTCATGGTAATATTAGTGCATTGTTTGGCATCTGTATTCAATTCATAGAATAATTGTCCCACGAGGAGCGTAGCCACAGCCTAGTCTCATCACTTACTATTAAAGACGTGTTAGTCTATTTGTCCAGACAAGCCTGATGTGTAAACAGGTACTGTACATGTTGGAAGCCCTGTTAGACTGAAGGGCTAATGCGTAGAGAAATGTGCTGCACTGAGTGGAGCTGAGCTGAGCTGAGCTGGGCCAGCCTTTCCTTGTACACAGAGGCTATAGCAGCGGTATTATGTGTTTTAAGGAGCACGGCCTCAGCCAAGCAGAACTAATGTAAAGCCAGAGCGGTAGATTCCATCTCACTTATATTTTCTTTCTCCCTCTTTCTTTGTGACATCATTGGAAATAGCCCTCCTTTCATCCAATTTCTAAAGGCTGTCGACTGAGGATAATGATCTTGAGTGACAGTGGCCTGATTCTTCTTTTCTCCTCCCCTCTGTTGGCGTGGAGGAGATCAGCCCCTCCTCCTCCTCCTGAGTGTATTGAGAGTTGCTGAGGATGTTTGGAGTCCGGCCACAGGGGCCAGCATGCTGCAGGAGAGACTGTCATAGCTCACCTTTCTACAAGACACTGGGCCCTAATGAAGAGGCTAGTCGAGGACATTACATAACACGTCCTGTCTAACAATGGCTCCGACGCTGTGTTCTCAGCCTAACAACAAGACTGTGTATGGACTGCTTGTTATTTCAGCCACTACATTTTCCTGGCCGTGTTTACTGAAAGCATGTAAACCTGTCTGAAATGTAAACATAACCTATCCTAGCCTTAGGCTGCCTGGAACTGGGCCGAATCGCTGAGGGAGCAACCACAGGACTGCTGCATGGCTGTTATAACTAGTCATACTGTATAACTTCCTCACCTCCTCTATAGGATTATTTCAATTTAAGATGAGTGCTGAAGTACCTGAATTCATGTCGGTTATCTGATTGCCAATATATTTCTCTAACATGACAGGTTTTTCTTCTCTCTCGCAATCGTCCGTCTGTCTCGGCAGCTCTAATGGGGAAATATTCAATTTCATGGAAAATACACCAGCGCTGCTGTTTATTCTCCCTGCATTCCCATTGGATCACACACGGAGACCCAGTCTTAGGTGACACATGACATTTTCTGGGGTGTAGAGAGAGAATGCAGGGTAGGTTAAGTGTTTCCTGTCATTTGGTTTAATTGTCAGCGATAGGCTGTCTGAGATGCCAGTTCTTGAGGTGAAAGCTTGAGGAGAATGCTTGTTTCTCCATTGACTATACAGCCACAAGTCATTCCTTTTTTCCCTCTGTCCCTACCACAGTGTTTTTGGTGGGCTGCTGGTTTTCAACAACAGATTATCATCATATTTTGTGGGAATATGACTAGGCTCATGGTATTTATGTTTTAACAAATACGACCCAGGCTTCTGTGAAGGAAAACATCTGGTTTAGTATTAGGGATTTTCCCTACAATGCTGCTGTACCTTTTGGGTCGTTGCACTGATAATAGAGCATAGTATGATGTTTATAGCTGATCTTTACCCACGCATGTTGACATTTGTATTCCTAGCGAGGCCATAAGTAGGACCTGTTGTGTTCAAACGTCCAATAGCCCCACACACACATTGCACAGTTAGCTATCTACTGTACCAATCTCTCCAAGTCAATTGCACACATGTATTAGAGCGTGTTTGTTTCCTGCCCTGAAAGGTTACTGACCCTGACCCTGAGTGTCTGCAGCTTTCTCCAAGCACTGCTATCTCCGTGACATTCTTCAGAGCATGCTGCAGCGTAGCGATAAGGCGGAATAAGGAACTCCGGGTGTATGTGTATGTGGAAGGCTGCCCCTGCTCCGCCATAAAGGGCCGACTCTCTCCTGCCCTCGTTCTTCATCTGGCGCCTGATCTTGGCCGAGTGTGGTGGTGGTAATACATTATCTGCCCTTTATGTCACTTTGGATTACATGGAGATCAATGCCCTAGGACTCTCATGAGCATTTCTCCTGGAGGTCGGTGGTAAAGCTGTGTTTTGAGCACTGGAGGCGCGCGCTTGTTTTCCATATCGCCCCGCACCCCCGTTTCTGGTGATCGCCGCGCCTCATCAGATCGCTAGCCTCGGTGGGGCTCAGAGGTCAAAGGTCGCCCCGCCATTCAGGTCCCCGCGTCGGGGGGGAGGGGGGGGGTCGCACCCGCCCGGGCACGTCTCCCCACACACGTGTGCCCATTCAGCAGTAAAGGTGGGGGGGAGACTGGGGGGGTGGTGCAGATGTGGAGGCAAAAAGGAGCTCAAACGAAAGACTGTCAAAGCCTTCATGTCTGCTGCACGCTGTCGAGCGCTGGCGGTGGGCGGGGGGGTTGGGGGCCGTTGGAACCAGGGGTCAAGGAGGAATAATCAGCCTTGACAGCTTGACTGGAGGAGTGGGGGCGGGGAGGGAGGGTACCCCAGCTGGCTCCCCTCTACATCACAGGCACACTGTGGCATGCCTCCTCTGCTGATGTTGTGCAGGTGCCCCTGGGCACAGTGGGCACCGTATGGATGCAGCGTGTCTGTAGCGGCCTGTGAGAGTGTCTGTCTGGGCATGCGTACGCACGCTAACTATGCACACAGCCGTGCACCTGTGTGGGTGTGTCTCAGTGTGTGTGTGTGTGTGTGTGGTTCCATGTGGGAGGATTGACATTAATTTCTCTGCCACACCACCCCTGGAATATGCACACACACACACACACACACACAGCCTGCCATGCCAGCTG
>JAODUG010079981.1:0-12770 GCA_027564795.1 Aphredoderus sayanus
GGTCTGACTATACTGCGAGCCACTTGATTTTGAAAAGGATATAGATACTGTACATATTTTTGAAATAAATAAGCAGAGGGAGAAGCATCCACTGAGTGGTAGGTTTCTCTATACTAAAGCTATCAATGATGTTTCACAACCTCTGGACTGTAAGAAGTGAACCTATCCTGTAGCAAGGCCAGGATCTCACCACACAAATATTATGACACATACAGTACAGTACACAATAGACACACTACCCAGTAATTCCACACAAAGCTCTGCGTCCACCCGTCCATCCTCTGTCAGAGCTCCCAGCACTAGCCCATCTGCTCCATGACTCTTCAACAGATCTATGTCCCTCCTCATCACCTCCACTTCCTGGTCCGAGTACAGGAAGTCCCCCCCGCGAGGCCGGATCATCGCATACACTGGTATTTTTATATACTGCTTCACCACCTGCAGCAGACCTGAACCACATCAAATGATGGTCACTGTTTGGTCTTACTGGTAAATGTAATGGTGCAGCAGGAACGAGCCATCCACTATAAATTTAACAAATTGCCAGGGAGCGTGGATAGTGTGCTTCTTGGTTAAATCAGATGTGAAGTATTTGCTGTACAACATTTTCCTAACCTTGCATATTATCTACAGCTGAAAAAAAATGTCTAATTAGCCCTTTTTAGCACTGACTGATTACTAATAGTATTACATGAAATGTTGCAAGACCTACTAGTGCTCACCTATGGTTGGAGTAAGCCCACCTTCTAGAAGGCTAGAACATAGTTCTAGTCGGCCTGCACCTTTTGATGATGAAGATGACAGAAGACAAAAACAAATATCTTTGCTGAATATATGATAGATTTGATGAAATTCCATTATTTAAAGTGGTAGTAAAACTGTCTTTAAAAAGTAGTGGAATAATATATTAAACTATAAAGTATAAAATAGTACATGTCATAGCGTGGTGTGAGGAGTAGGTCTGTAGTAGTACAGAAGGTCTAGTACATGGATACAATAATAAGGTGAGAGTGACAATCACATATCATAATAACCTGTTATACCGACCTCCTCGCTCTGCATTCACAGCAGACTCAACAGAGTCCACACAAACCTCCATTAAGAACCCCTCAGCCATCCTGAGAGACAGAAAGAGACAGAAAGAGGGAGAAAGGAGAGAGAGAGGGGGGGGGGGGGGATAGAGAGAGAGAGAGAGAGAGAGAGAGAGAGAGAGAGAGAGAGAGAGAGAGAGAGAGACGATGAGAGAGTTTACTAACATTATTCAGCATTATGCATTATTCAGTCGACACGATCTGCAGTTTTAACCTAAACAAACTCTACCTGCGATATCTGCTTCTATCTATTCTTATAACCCATTGCACGAGGAAGAAAGTGCAGCGTTGTGTTTATGACTGTGACTATAATTTCCGGAGCGTTGAAATTTACTCACTGTCTTTGACGGGTAAACGGAGCAATAGAGCGAATGTGCACACTTCAACTGAAGCCCCCTGAATAGAATATGTGATTTTAACAATGCCAACATTTCTAATTCAAATGTACTGAAACAATAATATATGTAATTCAAATGTACTGCAAAAATTATATAGGCTATGGATATGTATTACAGTAACGTTAGACACGTTTATTTTATTTCGTCTGCTTTAAATGACGTCACGGGTCAGAGTTGAACGATTCATGTAAGCTGTGAGGAAACATGTTGGTGTAAGATTTCTACCTTGCTACCTTGCATGTCTCTTTGGTCGTCGGCATAGACAGATCTGTACTGGTACAAATATGATGCTGCCTTCTTTACGGACAGCTTTCTATTTTGGATGCAGAAATGTTGGGAAAGGTTTTCATAACAGCAGTGTAAGTATGCTACAATAGCTAATTTAACTTAACAGGCTAAGCTAGGCTAGGATGAAAATGGTCAGAAGTTAATGGGCGTCTAGCTGGACAACAAGTGGTATGGTACAGTTTAAATAGCCCAATTTGTCAACCTTTTTGCAATTTAACGTTATATTTATATAGACTATATACTTCAATGCTTGTTGCTAAACTTTCTTGCACTCAGAAGTCACCTTATGCAGCCTAGGACTGGGTACTGTACTGCATGTGTCACTGAACACACTGAACTGAAATGTTGATGGCATAACATCATATAAAAATGAAGTGCAGAACACGCTTGCGCCTCCTTAAACGTCCTGATGAACTAATATTCTCTTTCATTGTTGTTCTTTACTATTAGCGGAGGCCACAGGTACAGTGGTTGACGAAGAGAGCCCAGGGCACCATCATCACAGAGGCTGCAGGCTCCTCTACTCCCGCAGCAGTAACTGTCCCCAATGCTGCCACAAATCGCATAGTTGGTCGTTGGCTACTCGGATGCAGCGGTTTGGTGGTAGGGGCTGTTGTGTTGGGGGGTGTCACGAGGTAAAATAATTACCTGGCAGAGATGGGTTAATTCAACCATAATACGATATAGAAATGGTACATTTGATACATTCCTTTTTTATGTAATTTATTCAGGTTGACTGAATCTGGGCTCTCCATGGTTGACTGGCACCTGGTGCGTGAGATGAAGCCTCCCCAAACACAGTCAGAGTGGGAGGCAGAGTTCTCTAAGTACCAGCAGTTTCCTGAATTCAAAATGTAAGATTGTGTTCTTGTGTATTTACCTGGATTAATTTGTGGTTTTCATATTGGCTTCACACTAATAGTTTGTTGTCCCTTGTGTCTCAGATTGAACCATGAAATGACCCTGCCTGAGTTCAAGTTCATTTTCTACATGGAGTGGGGTCATCGTATGTGGGGCAGGCTGGTTGGACTGGCTTACATCCTGCCCACAATCTACTTTTGGAGGAAAGGCTACTTCACTCGCTCTATGAAAGGACGAGTGCTGGGGCTGTGTGGATTTGTCTTCTTCCAGGTGAGGAAAGCAATGCATTCTTACTTGAAATGATGACAGAAGATAATGGATAATGGGCCCTTATGAGAATCTTGGATATTATGGGGCTAGAAATCCTTATTAAATAATTGTATTTCCATCACAGGTAAACCGTGAATCTAATTGTGAGCTGTCTTGTTCTGACTGCTATACATTTATGTTTATTATGTCATGTCAGGGTCTTTTGGGCTGGTACATGGTGAAGAGTGGTCTGGAGGAGAAGCCAGAGTCCCATGATATTCCACGGGTCAGCCAGTACCGGCTGTCAGCCCACCTTGGTTCTGCTTTGTTGCTTTACTGCGCTAGTCTCTGGACAGGCCTCACCCTTACACTGCCTGCCCACAAGGTACTCGCAGCATTTGCTTTACAAAAGTGGCTCTTACAGTTTTTGCAAAGCAATTGACAACTTCTTTTAGTTTAATTAGCGTTTTTCACCGAAAACTTTCAGAAAGTAGAATTATTTACAGTATATGTGATTTATGTCCCAACCCACAATTTGACAACTGCTACATAGCTGTTGTATCCCATCTACTTGTTGATGGGGAGCTCAATGCTGCCCCCTATGGCCAATAATAATAATAATAATAATAATATTATTATTATTATTATTATTATTATTATTATTATTATTATTATTATTATTAGTTTAGAATATATCTTGATGACTCTATAGTTAAACCGGTCATTGAATGGAAAACTGTATTTCTTTTTCTTGGCATACTGCTAATGTTGTCACTTCTTTGATATGCTTCACTCATTTGGAAAAAGGGGCAGTGAAATGGTCTGTTTTGAAATTTTGAAAAAAAACTGTTACTTAACAGTTGTTGAATGTTCACACCCCATGATCAACATCTGTTTACCATTTCAAACATATAGGCTTGGATGTCTAAACAATCTGTTCGCTGCATACAGCAGCTGTAGTGATACATTATGACATGTTGCTTGTGTGTGAGCAGCAGTTGTGGTGCCTCGCTGTAAACCAGCCAATCAAAGCACAGCTCATCACATTATTAATGAGTCCACCAAATAAGGGAAAACAGCCTGTTTCATTCATAGAGTCGTACCATTAGGTTGTGAATGGACATGTAAAACCGCATCCGCATTGTTTGCCACGGCAAGTCACATACCTTTTTTATGGCTTTGTCAGAGAACAAAATACTGTAAAACATACAAAATACTGTAAAATACTGAATAGATGCGTTATATGGCCACTTAAATGTATTTATTCAATGTGTCATCCTTCCCCCTTCAACATGTTGCTCAGCTGGCAGACACTAAGCGTCTTACACAGATCAGGAGGTTTGCCAAGGGAACCGGGGGCCTTGTCTTCCTCACTGCCCTTTCAGGTACTAAGGTGTCTAGGTTTTTATTTTTTCTCTGCTTTTCCATGTCCTGATTGATAAATGGAGACAAAATCCAGTAGATCATGTTATGGGGGCCATCTTGTTGCAGGTGCATTTGTTGCCGGCCTGGATGCTGGGTTGGTGTACAACTCCTTCCCTAAAATGGGTGAGCGATGGATCCCCGATGACCTGCTAGCCTTCACTCCCACGCTCAAGAACTTCTTTGAAAACCCCACAACTGTGCAGTTTGATCACAGGATTTTAGTACGTTTCCGTGTCTCTAAACTGGATTCAAGCAAGATGTTCTGCATATAAAGCTCACACAGGTTCCTTCAGGGGTCTGAGGGGGAACAGTGGAACATGCTAATATATTAATGCATTCTCCATCACCTTCTCTAGGCGATCTCTACTTTAACAGCTGTCACAGGCTTGTATCTGTTCTCAAGAAAGGTGATGCTGCCTAGGAGAGCTAAGATCGCTATAAGCCTTCTTACAGCGATGGCGTATGGCCAGGTAAGCTGTCAGTCGAAGTCCATGGCTAAAATGATCGGTGTCGGTGCTGCAGAGTTGGATTTAATTGTGTGTGTGTGTGTGTGTGTGTGTGTGTGTGTTATGTCTAGGTTGTCCTTGGTATCAGCACCCTTCTGTTTTATGTTCCCACACCCTTGGCAGCAACGCACCAGTCCGGCTCAGTCGCCCTCCTTTCGTTGGCCATCTGGGTCCTTGCAGAGCTTCGCAAGGTGGCCAAGTAAAAGCCTGATGCTCTATAGTAGGAGTACTGTATAGTATATAATTTAATTCCCCTAGCTAAATCCAAAACCTTTGGCAATCTGCAGCTGTCTGACAAACTAGACAATGGACAAATCAGTGAACATTGAAAAAGGGTAAATATGATATTGATTTTTAATATTAGACCTCTTCATGTGGCCTCAGTGATGTATCTAGCCAGTTTCTAGTGTTGTGAACAATTTATTTGTTATGATTGTTGAAGAAAGATGAGGAATGACCTGACATGCACTGTATTCTGTTTTAAAGGCAGATTTTGTATTCTGTTTATGTTTGCCTCAGTTCCTTTTTTTAAAATATATGCAAATTAAAAACAAGTAAATTATTGACGGTACATCAAACTCTGAATATCTTGAAGATACTGTTACCCTTTCAGAGTATGTTGTTATGATATGATGTGTTAATATGTTCTTGCCTGTGTCTAATCATGTTTGGGAAATGTTTACCAACAGGGATTTTTTTGTAGAGACGCACCGATACCAATGTTTAAAATAACAATTTGTCAGATTCCAATGTAGGTGAAATACTTTCACATAGCCAACATTTTCTGTCACTCTTATTTGAAACTTAACCAGAGCACCTTCTTACGCCATGTCCAGCCAGTGTTTGTTATGGCCTGTAGCATAGTACCACCTATTCTTCTCCAAAGCTGAAGCTGGGTAGGCAACTGTCCGAATCAGACCACAAATAACAGACGAGCTTGCAGATTGGCCAATTGCAGTAAATTAGGAAAGTATCGGAAGTGATGCATCCCTAATTTGTTTGTGTATACTTGTATAAAGTTCAATGATTTAATATTTGACATTGTCATGAAATCTGCTGAAATTCTGCTTTGTACTAGTAATAAAGGGTTTGGATGATAGCATTGTCCTAACCCTCGTGATGTCCTTTTAAAAATATTGCATTTGGCCACCCGGTGGCACCATCTGATTATGTATGATTTTGTGTGTGTTTTTAAAAAAAACATTTATTGGCATTTCTTTGTGTATTTATTTATTTATTGTATTTGTGTTAACCCTCCTGTTGTCCTCGGGTTTCAAACACACGCCTTCTTGTGCCAGCGGTGTAGAATTAAGTTTAGCGCCTTCTATCTACCACAAAGAACTAGTGATTTGGGTCATTTTGACCCAAAGGACATCACAAGGGTTAATTTGAATAAAGGCAATGCTGTAGGATAAATTCTCACTCCAGTCATGTTTTGCATAGCAATAGTGGATTTATTGTCTGTACAAAATTTACACATCTTCAATATGCAATGCAACCAGTTGAGGTTAGCTAACTAGACAGTCAGTACAATAGGTTAGTAGGTTTTCATTGCTCTAGACACAGTACATGCGGGTATAGACAGATTTTAATTGTGGTAAAACTATGGAAGTCAACAGGTGTGTGCGTGTGTGTGTACAAGGAACAATCAGAGCTTGTCCACTGTTTCATGTAAAATAATGCAAAAATGCAAAACAGGAATGGTTAAAAATCTATATTTATATGCCGTATTACTGCAGGATTAGAAGGCATACTTAGTAAGGATATCCATCCTTACTTACCCCCTTTCATGTCCGTGACTGGAATGTGGGTACAAAGATGACACATAAAGAACATTATTGCTTGTGCCACATTAGTTGTCTACAAGACCTAGCACATATTTGAGTCTTTAGAGATAGTAATCCTGCCTTGTATATTATTTCAGGTTTAAATGCATCTCTATTAATAGTCAACAGACTTTCTCAATAGAAGATTCACATTTGAGGTTAATGAGTGAAATCTAGACAATACAGTGATACATCAGACTGCAGCCAGGTCACCAAATCTCATCCTGGTGCATCTCTGATTGCTCCTTGTCCAGGTTCCTTACCATGTCTCCCTCTCTCTTCTGCCACATGGGGGGCCTTATGCATGTCTGTATAGTGACTTCATATAGGCCTACCTCTTCAATATACTGTAGGTGTCTGTCTCTTTGGTGTTATAGAAAGAGGGAGAATACAGGAAGGTTGCATGTGGAACAGTACGTCACACTTAAACCTATCACACTAACAATGCACACATAAACACACTAGACATTTTGGAGTGACAAAGTATGGGATATGATTGATATATTTTAAAGTGGTGGAACCTGCTGCAACCATATAACAAATGTTCTGATTACATAACTAGTACATTTTGTAATCTAGTAAATTTCCCTTTAATGTATATTTATTGGCTGGTACAACTGGCATGCCGATCTGCTGGTCGAACTGGGTAGTTGAAGCAGTTGGTTAGCTAAAGTTCAATCCCAAATACAGTAGTACTGGCTAAAAATACACCTGGGAATACTGGAGGCACAACAGTCAACAGACATCTACAGCTAAAATTGTTATAGGTTTGGAAGGCCAGGAAATATTCTAGAGAATTATTTCATGAATGGACATGGGCGTATTACCACTGAAGCCTTAACTAGTCAGGTGGATCTTATGCATTCTCCCATATTGCGTATACACACCCATACACGCTCACACACACACAGTATGAGGCACCTGTGGATGACCAGGAACAGCAGACAAACAGGCAGACTTTGGAGTAGTTTTGTAAAATACATAATTTGATATTAGTGACATCATCATCATCATCATGCGATATTAAAATCCATTTCTCTGCTTTATGCGTCCATCTGGCATTCACATTATTCGAGTATCCAGTTACGTATGCACGCCTTTGCTTGGTTTCGATAGTGTGCGGTGTCCTCTCGCCCAACAGATGGCGCTAAATTCACTTTTATCAAAGGACCTTGGGGAAGTCGCTTCCGAGAAGGGGTTCTGCATTTACGCTGAGTTCAGACCATCTTGTCCTCACCCGTTGTGAATATCACCAGTCAGGCAGGAAAGGATGAAGGGGTCATTCACAGTTCAGCCACTGTGAGGCAAAGTAATTTCCCCATCAGCAAAGTTGTAATAATTTTCAGCGTATCACTGTTAAAGAGCCAGCCTCCTGTCTTTGTGTGTGAGAGGAGCAAAGGGTCTGAATGAATGGTCGAGGGCATAAAGAGAGGCCCAGTGCGAGGTCCAGGCAGAGGTGGAGAGTTCTGTCCTCTCTGAACGGCCTCTGCTCTCTGAAGTGCACACACTCACACACACACTCACACACACACTCACATACACGCACACAACTTAATGGAGATTTATTCACGCACACAGTCGTGCATGCACACATTCACGCAGCACACATCCCTGCACACTTTTGTCCTCTCTGGTCCACGTTTTAAATGACGTTGTCGAACAGTTGCATGGATTGCATGATATTCTCGTCCTAAACAAAGACACGCACAAACACACACACACAAACACAAAAGGACACATTGCATTAGTTACTGCCATGTTCGTACACATAAAGCATCTCTTATTTGGAGCTGTCTCCCTGGCCAGGCACAGATAAGAGGGCATACATTCACTCTGCTGTCCTACCTTTTGGCATGACTCGATGAACTCCTCTATGGTAACCACCCCATCCTTATTACGGTCCATTTTCTGAAGTGAGATGTGAGAAATACATGTGCTCAATAATGCATTCCTGTTTGTTAATACTCCTTTATGAGGTCACAGGTCAAAAGGCTGGAGAAGTGCTGCTGTGGATGAGCATAAGGTGATGGGTTAACCCTCCTGTTGTCCTCCGCACTAGCTCTTTGTGGCAGATAGAGGGAACTAATCCTAATGCTACGGCTTACACACATATGATGTGCACTGCTGGCACAACAAGGTAGTGAGTTTGAGGACAACAGGAGGGTTAAAAGGCACACAAAAAACAACAAATACACAAAGAAATAATGAATAAAGAAATAAATACACACAGCACTGACAATAATGAGAATGACACAATCAGACACAATGAGGCGCCATCTGGTGGCATAATAAGATATAAGAAAGGCAACAGGACGGTTAAAATTAAACAGTGGGCCATATGTAACCTGGAAGAAGTTCTCCACGTGTTCCCTTGGGGCGTCATCTTGCATGGTGGGGTATGTATACTTCCCCATCATGTCGTAGATGGACCGCATGATGTCCAACATCTCCTGCAAGGAGGAGGATGAGAAAGGCCTCATGACAATGACAAATGTCTTATCGACCTCAAGGCTAACATTTACAGTGGAGGTGGATTGTGTGTGTGTTTTTGTGTGTCATTACCTCTTTGGTGATGCAGCCGTCCTTGTTTAGATCATAGAGGTTGAAGGCCCAGTTTAGCCGGTCGTTAATGGTTCCTCTCAGGATGATGGACAGTCCAAACACAAAGTCCTGACGGAGAACAGGAAACAAATGGAATTATCATATCAGAATGACCCTTCTCGGGATACATTAAATAAGGTCAGGTCTCATCATTTTATCTGGGCTCTGTGGACCTACAAACGCATCGTCAGGTACTGAGACAGACATATTTTAATAACATGGTTGTCAACCTTTTTGACCCAGATAATTCCAATATGATGACATCTCACAGCCTCCAAAAAGTATTGTATGACCCCTTGGAGGATCCTGACAGTATTCCAGTGCCCCCCAAAAATACAAAAACTGTCTGAAAAATACTCTATTTTTATTCGCAGAATATATATAAAAAATACTAAAAATAGTGCTCACCTCAAAGCTAATTGATCCATTTTTGTTAGTGTCAAAGGCTTCAAATAGGAAATGTGCATAAGTACTTGAATCTGCAAACACAAAGATGCACAGTAGCTGATACATGACCTGCAACATGAAGCAAGCTCTTTGAATAAAGATTCAAGCAGTTTGGCTACTAGATAAATATAGCCTGGCTCTAAAAATAGCAGCAGCAGTAACAAGTGGTCATCACTAAATCACACTTAATTAAAAAAAACTTGCCTACCTGCTGTGAATGTACTGTAACACTGCAATTATGTTTTACAGTAAGTAAATGTGCTACCCACACTCTATTCACCCTTTTCTTGTTATTATTATTATTATTATTATTATTATTATTATTATTATTATTATTATTATATAGTTAACATAATTTAGGTTATTGGGTTAAAAACAATACCTTCAGGGCAAATTTTTATGACAGTAGTGTGAACAGACAATAATAACCAGGTAGAGTCTAGCCAAAAACCTCAGCCAGTAACAACTCACCTCCCTGAGGGAAGAACTGTGAATAGATGGTTTTAAAGTTTTCCTCATTCACCACGCCACTCGGACATTCCTGCATTACAAAAAACACAGAAACATGTCTTACCATCACCTGTGGTTCCCATGTGAAGTTCATGTGTTTCTCTCTGAAAGGGAGACTATACCGAAGGTATAAGACTGACACTAATAAGGGAGCCCATGATGACAGACCTCAGAGGAGGGTCTAATTTATGGCCAACACTCAAAACAGTGTAATGTCAAAGTAGGGAGAGGGAGCCTCCCTAAATAGGGAGAGAATATAAAATGGCACCATACCTATGCTGTATTTTGAAGAACCTGTTACTGTAATACTGTAATATTATAAATCTAACTTTTGACTTTCAAGTAACGTTCCAGTTTGTAAATGTTGGCAACATCTAGAGTACATTTACATTTACATTGACATTTATGAAATTTGGCAGACGCTTTTATCCAAAGCAACTTACATGTAGTACATTTGTCAATAGTTATATAGGACAGGTCATATACCAGCAATTGTAAGCAAACAATATTCTAAATAGAACAATAATGTCATCATGTCTACTACAACGTATTCAACCATAGAAAAACACAGGTAAAGGCCTAACTAATGAAGTGCTTAGTATATAGGTTTTTATTGTTTTGTTTTTTATGTAGAAGGAGCATAAGACCATGAGAAGTAAGTGCATGAGGAGTAAACAGGGGATTCAAAGTTGACACTTTGAGATAGGAGAGAGTGCTAAGAGGTGGCGAGGTCGTTGGTCGAGGTACCAAGGTGGATTGTGAAATGAGTAAATGAGTGGTAAGTGAACACATTCATATGAAGTAGGCCTAATCATTAGTGAATTAAAGTGGCTCCACATTCCTGTAAGTCACTAGATGTCACACTAAGCACACTAGCATCTCAGACCAAAACAATTTACACACACACGCGCACACCCATGCTTGTGTGGCTGGACAGGCTAAATGAAGAACAGGGGAGCTTGGAATACAACACACAGAAGAAGTGTAATGCCAGTCTCTGCTGAGGATGCAAATACTCCACTATATCTTTATATAGAGAGGTAATTAAGGAAGGACATTACCATTTCATATCCACTGCATATCACCTTCCATCTTGATAAGATACACATCAAAGTGAATGGGAATCACTACTGTTACTGTAGCATCATGCAACCACAAGACGATGAGGAATATTTATTTTGGGCCTTCCCAGCACCCACCGCCTCACCCTTTCCCCCTTGGCCGCACCTACATTTTTGAAGCCTCTGTAGAGGACCTGCAGCTCCTTCTTGGTGAACTTGGTCTGCTCCTGCAGCTTGTCCATGCTCTCAGGGCGATGGCACACGGTGGACAGCTCAAAGTCATCTTCAATGCTGTCTGCAAGAGAGACACACATGCCGTCACCACACACACAAACACACACACACACTAACACTAACTGGACCCGTTAATGCAAAAAGTCATACTGGACAAACCGATGAGCCCAACGTGACCACTCACAGATGTCAATGTTAAGTTCTGTTAGGTGGTATGCAAGTCAGCAGTGGTGTCTACCTAACCTGACACACCAGATGGTTGTTACACGCACAGCATATGTGCACACAACCATCCGGGGAGCCGGACTGTGCAATGAAAACTGTTACAAAAGGGCAGGTGCTATCAAAAAATACTTGGCATTTGATTGGATGAACCATCTGTCTATCTGTAGGATCCGCCATTGTTGTTTTCAAGTCCGTAGCAACCAGTATGACGCGGATTGGTCACCCGTCCGGTATGGACACAATTGAAGGGATCGCTTGCCTCTCTAGACTGATTGTCGCCAAGCTAGTATCTACCCACAGTAGGAGGAGGGACAAGTCATGAACTGGGCACAGGCAGACAGCAGAGTTGTCGGCGCCCAAGTCTCACTGACGCATGAGGGCAGCGGACCGACAGAAGGGCTACTGTGGTGCAAGTGGCAGAACATTTTAATGATGTTTACGAGAGGAATGCGTGCCGACACACTGCATTACACCCTGCTGAGGGCCCGTGCTAGCTCATTATGAACACCCACGTGGTCATAATGTTCTGGCTCCTCGGTGTATAATCTGGATAGACTGGATGCTGAATATAGAAGTATTCGTAGTTTTAAATAATACAATTAGATTAGTTAGCATGCATAAGTTAAAACTAGACCTAATTGACAACCATAAAACATACAGTGATTGACTTGCCTGAATCTATAGTTAACGATGACACCAAAACAAGAACAGTCCTGTCAAGTCAAGTCCTGCTAACACAGAAAGACCGGTCGCCCTACCCCCACCCTCACACACCCAGCATTAAAACAGCATGTCCTCCTCTGCAACCTCATTTAACCCCATTTTCACCTGGATCAGATTGGACCCACAGATTGTTCCTGTTACACCGCATCTCTCTCTCTCTCTCTCTCTCTCTCTCTCTCTCTCTCTCTCTCTCTCTGTCTCTCTCTCTCTCTCTCTCTCCCCCCTCCTTACTCTCACACTCACACACACACACGTGTCTAATGGCCCAAGGGAACAATATAAACTTCAATCAACAAATGGGCAAACAGGCCTGGACCGTTAGACA
>JAODUG010080023.1:0-12767 GCA_027564795.1 Aphredoderus sayanus
CTCTCATTTATTTATTCATTCTATTATTCTTGAGTCTCTCTCTCTCTCTCTCTCTCTCTCTCTCTCTCTCTCTCTCTCAATCTCTCTCAATCTCTCTCTCTCTCTCAATCTCTCTCAATCTCTCACTCTCTCTCTCTCTCTCTCTCTCTCTCTCTCTCTCAATCTCCTACTCTCACTAGCTCTCTCTCTTTAAACTCTCATTCTGTTCTCACTGGCCTCCATTCCTCCCACTTATCTCCCACTTCCACCGTGTCACTAGAATATTTGCATGACGAATATTTATCAGAACAATTAAAATGCATGCATTAATGATCACTGAGCATTAGCATTTAATTTGTAGTACATTTTTTTAATCCAATAGTTAATTTAATGTTAAAATGTAGATGTATTGATTATACAGCTGTACAAATTTCCTGTAACTGGAATTAGCTAAATCATTTCAGGAACATTTTAGAAACAACCTAGCCTTGTTAAAACTATCCAGATTTTTCAAGCTGTGCCTCTGCAGTCTACTGTATGTTAGGCTGGTTTTCACCAGGCCGGTTTTAACAAGCGCAGAAATAACCTGTAATCTCATGACATTTGAGATGTTTGAATAAACCTGTTCTCCAAGTTGACATGTACCCAATTCCATGGCATGAAAGTGGTATAATCTGTCTATTCTGAGCTAACATCAGTAACAGGTGCAGATCAGAACACAATATGTTAAAATATCTTGCTTAGAACATGCGGGGCTACTACAGGATGCACAATTGAGGGAATGTCAACAAGTTGTAATGTAAATCGGTGTTGATAAAACCATTTATCATCACCCCAATCTAATATTGTTCTCATACTCATCAATCAAATCTGTTCTTACGTATCACATTGTACAACCTGAGCCAATCTGAACCATTCAGCTATTGTCAGTGCTGCACTCTTTTGCGGTGAGTATAAGTGATATGTTTTACTTGGTTTCCTGTCAAGTTGAGCAGAGCTTCACTTAGCAGTGTGTAATGGTTGTACATGTCAACTTATTACACTGTAGTATTATTTTTGGTTCTAAGTGAATGAGGGTGAAGTCACAACAGATATTGTACAAATGAGATGCATGGCCTTTGTAACGGGTTACAATATCCATGCTACTGTCTTGAGTCAGGCTAATTCTCCCATTTACACATTAACCACAGAATAAATGTGTAGGATACCAATTCCTTATTTAGGTTGAGTTTGACACCAAGGAATCTGCCATAGAATTCCAGAGATCATATTTACGTTTTGGAAGAAAATAATTACATAAATGGCGGCAGCCATATGTTGCGTGGGTGACTTTCAACAGTGGCCATTGAATAACATGATTTTCCTTGTAAATTTTAATGCTTGACCTTCTACCCAGTCTCCGTTTTTTTATTTATTTTATAAATATTTTGTTCCCTGTTTAGCCTTTAGAAATTAGTCAGACTGCAACTTTTAAAATGCTCAGTCTTTTCACTGTGAACAAATGCTTCTGTGTAAGGTCATCTTTAATGTCAGGTGAGCAATAGTCTAGCATTAACAGCAGTGCTAAAACCTGTATCCCACCTGCAGTATTTTTGGACATGTTTTACCAATAATACCAATACTGGAAAGTTATCCAACAATATCATATTTGATTTATGCATCAGACATCCCTAGCTGGTCCCTAATGTCCAATTTAGAGGGTTATCATTTCACAAAGCTTATCTGGTAGATGAATCAATGTCAACACAATGGGATAACCAACTCATTTTTCTTATTAGTATCCCCAGTAGACTGTGTTTGTGAAGGTCACCAGTGTCTTGGGATTGATCCTATCAGCTCATTCACATGAATGTGTAATAGCATGTGAATTATACAGTATACAGAGTGTGATTAAGCGTTGCCTGTGTGCATGTACATTGCACACATTGAACACGAGCCTAGTGTGCATGAATGTGTTGTCAACACGCTCCGTAATCCAGCTGTCCTTTTCTAATCAGGCAGCGTATGCTATGACTCACATCCAGAGAGCTAAGGCTAGCTTTTCTTGCATAAGGACAGCCATTTCTCTGACATGTTGCGGGGAGAATAGAGAACACCTCAATTGTTGAGGACTCCCCATTATGGATGGATTAGCAGGGGGTTCAATTAGGGGGCTCCTGCTGAGGTAGGCGAACCACTGAATGTTTGATTTGATGAGGTGGGGGGGGGGGGTGTTGCTATCGCAAGTGCTACTCTTTCATGTTGCTGATGTCCAAGCTAGCAGAGCTTCAAACAGAATGGTGGTCATGGTATATTGCCTTCACCTAAAGGTCGAGGTGATGATGAACATTATGATGAAAGGGAAATGCAAGGGTGGCAGTGTTCATTGGTGGTTCAAGTACAGTAAGACGCACAATATTGATACCCATATACATACACATTGAGGCTTGGCATATAGGATTTAAATACAAAATGAATAATACATGTGTAAGGAAACGTACAAAGAGCAATACTGGATATGGCCCACGCTATTAATCACTGTCATTGCTTGTGTGTTGTCAACATTTGCTGACAGTAATTGATTGGACAATATATAATGTACCCCTCGGGACTATTGATGACCCTCAAGAAAACAATGAAAATGTTCTTATGTTACAGCTTTTAAATAAAAGATTATGCCTGTTGATATGTTATATTATGTTAATGACTAGCTGTGTTAATTTCACAGAATTCTATACAATAGGTTCTGTCTTGGTGTTTATAGATGTGATATCTGTGTAATTTGTATCATTGTCTGTGCTATCCTATGGTGCTATCCAGGAGACCCAGGAGAGCTTTCCCAGCCTGGGACAGAGGGAGCCCTGGGATGATCTGGGAAGTGCCGAGACAGAGGAAGGGAGCGCCACAGACTGTGACGATGAAGACGGATGTCAGGCCTCCGGAGATGGCAAAGACTGTGAGTTACACACACACACACACACACGCACACGCACACAAGCACACGCACACGCACACAAGCACACACACACGCACACGCACACAAGCACACGCACACAAGCACGCACACACGCACACACACACACACACACACACGCACACGCACACGCACACGCACACACGCACACGCACACGCACACACACACGCATACACACACGCACACAAGCACACACACACGCACGCACACACGCACACACGCACACACACACACACACACACGCATACACACACACACACACACACACACACAATGGGAAAATCCAGATAAATTTGTCTTTCTCAACCATACTTGATTCTTTTGATATTGATACTGTAGCAATGCTGCCTTGAGAGTTTTTTGATGCATTATTAATACGCTATTATCATCCTCATGTGTATTCCTCCTCTTATGGCTTATCTGGACCTGGATCGAGTGTATCTCTAAACTCAAAACTCTATAAACTCAGCTGTTTGTTTACATTTAGATTTTTATTAGATATTGGTCACCTTCTATCACCACAGTTGAGAGAGATGGGAAAATAAGGTTGAGGCATGTCCTCTTTTGAATGCTTTGATCCTGTATGGATGCTGCTCATATTTCTTTGCAGCATTAATCTTCCATGCACACAATCTTAGCATCAGTGGCAGTATCCCTTTTCTGCTATTCTGACATTACAATTAGATCCAATCCAAACATTTACTGTTTCTACATTATGGCTCACTTGCTTTCTAGGAGAAGATCCAATATAGTAGCTCATGTTGCATGTCCACTCTTTGGTTCACTTCCATTCTAAAAGGTATTAACTTCAAGCCCACTGCGACACCTTGTCCCTTGTCCTGCAGCAGTGGCACCCTTGTTGCTACTGTACCACAGACTTGTATGAACCTGACACATACGCACGACAGTTAGACAGACGTGTTAGGGCTTGCACTATCGCACACATCAGGTCGATACACATCTCTGAACATTGGTACAGAGAACCTGGTGGTACACCCCTGTGTCTGTACAAATATACTGTACAAACAAGCAAACAAACAAATGATGCTGATTGGTAAGCTCCTTGACACAATAAATGCAGCATTGTTGCACTTTATTACATGGTGGTACAGTATAGTTCCCCTCATAATAAACTACACACATCCATGCTGGCATGCAGGAACATGTAATAGAGAAAATAAACTAATAGGAAAGCATACATGGGAAAGCCAAAACAATATATATGCTACTGTTACATAATATTATATTATTCAGGTACTGTTTGCTTAAAGCACCTGCACAACTACTGGAAGTAGACTTATACATACTTTTTACCAACAGTACCTGCATCATAGCTGGTATGAAACCAGAACCTCCACCATTTCCATCATACATAATTATTTTTCATTTGTATTGTCAAGATTTTTTACTTTTGACTTTTTCAAAATACATGTGTAATGTTTAATATAATATTATTTTTGTCGATAGAGATTTGTTTATTTATTTATAGTTTTTGGTTTAAAACTTTTAGTTTATCTTAAAATGTAATTATTCAATAACAAATTAACTGTAGACAAGTTTTTTTTTCTTTTTAAATATAAAAGTAATGGTAGATAAATATAACCTACAGTGGTTGACGGTTTAGCATCTACCACAAGTAAGGGGTTTATTCATGCATAAAATCAGTGAGATAACTTAGTATTGAGATAAGGAAGCTACAGAGTCAAGGATTTTGCAACAGTTCTTATTTCTATTATTTAAGAAGTGTGGTAATTGCAGTTTTGAATGCCATCTGTAAGTATGAGACATGACTCCAGCCTGTATGACTCATGGTGCTGTCGGCATAGTTTCAAACTGCCTGTACAGTTTTAGCCCAGAGGACAGGGAGGCTAATCCACCAATCAATAGCTATTACATTCCCAGTTACCCACCGCCCCTGCCCTGCCCTCCCGGCTGTGGACCCCTCCTCCCAGCAGTGTGGACGCCACACGTCAGCCCCTCTCAGAACTCCTGACGGCGGCACCAGTGTCGGCACCAGCAGGGTATAATAAATCAAAAGTACTGTCTGGGATTTACAGGACAAAACCCATTAGTCAGTGCTCAGAGTATGGATCTGTATCATGGAGAGCTTTGATCTGTTCAACACCGTCCCCCTGCTATCTATTGTTATTATCAAAGAAGTGGTTGTTGGGATGCATTTCACAAATGCTACGATCATCATTTAGCTGATGCTTTTAGATGCTTTTATCCCTTAAAAAACGACTTGCAGTTCCAAGTATTGAATAGCAGGTAGGGCGTCCTGCTCAAATGTGTTGGTTTTTAAGGTGTTACAGGGTTAGGTTACAGTCTTTGTGTATTTGTGCTGTGTGAAGGGATGTCAAAGCTCTCACAGTCTGTGTTAAATGTGGCGATGACCCCTGACCCCTCACCCTTGCTAGGAGATAGATTGTATTACCAAGCTAATGAACAGTACTGATATGCAGGAGCACACGTCCTCTATCTACCATATACTGTAGTTATAGATGCTCTGTTAATTGCATGCTAAATTATACATGGACCAAGTGGACAGTTCCATAACTTAATAATAATAATAATAATAATAATAATAATAATAATAATAATAATAATAAACATTCAAAGATACATTTCTTAATGGTATTTTGAAAATCCTGGTATAAGTTTGATAATAATTGTTTGATAATGACATGCATGAATGTGAAAAAACCATAAACATATATACTGTACTAAATCTGTTTACTAATTACTCATTAGCACTTATTTTAGTATTGGTGGAATGCATGATGTCATGCCCTTAGATTGGTACATATTCAGATCCGGCCCTTTTGGTCTGGAGACATTATCTGGATACAAGCTGAGTCTGTCAAACAGCCCCAAAACCATCAATAATCAAGAATTCTTTTAAGGGACAATACAACATTTTGTCCCACAGTGTACAGTATATAATGTAGCACTCGTAAAACATGAGAATGTCAAACTGCAAACTGACTTGCTTTGTTTGAGAAAAGGTTGAAAACTGTGTAAAGTAGGCGGGGTTGGGGGAGTTTCAGGGAAGACAGGGGAGCGAGCTATGAGATGTCCAGGAGCATCAGTCTTTTCAGAGTTTTCAGGTGAGGGAGGGGTTGCTGGCGTCCTTGTGTTATAATCCAAAACAGCTGCATAATAATCTCGGATCGGCCCTTTAAATACGCCGCGTATTCCCTCTTCCCTGCAGCAATGAGAGCCTCTGCCATGGCCCATTTTAGGGTGGTTATTACGTTTAATAGGGAATGTTATGCTACTGTTTCTTCCAATGGAGCTATTTATATGTACTGTACTGTAGCTGGATAATTAAAGTGCCCATGAAATGAGCTTCCTAATGCCATTATTTCCTCTTGAAACAGGAAGTTAGGGCGGGATGTGTCAAGGGAATTTATTTGTTTCTTCATTAGCCAATAGTTATAGTGATTCATAGATCGACTTCGAGGACATGGTTTAGATGATATCTGTGTGCCCTAAAATAAGGATTAGCTCTATGATATATCTTCCTGCCTTGTGAACACAGCAACTTTTGTCTCTTGACAGAATTGGAACAGTCCTTTTTGTAGCACTTTGTCCACATCTCCAAAGAGATAGAAAAATGTTTATAAAAAAAACATGCTTGAGATGTTTTTTTTTTGTTTGTTTTTTTTTGTTAGGATATGAATGTGGGCGATAAAAGGGCTTCATTATTTACTTTTTTTTTTTTTTTGACTATGGTATAGCCTGTTGTTGTTTGTGTTGCTGTTGAGGCAAAGGTGCCAGATGTCAAGAAAATAAACTTATACTAACCTTTCAATGGCTTAGGAGGGGCAGAAGGAAATACAAGGATAAACAGGCAACAGAAAAGAAATTGTGCAACCGTGAAGGTACATTTGTGTTTTTGTAGCAAACACCATCTGTCAGGAGGAGTGGCGAGCTCATGGAACAATGTGAAGACACCCTGGACATCACACACTCTCACACACACACACACACATACATGCCTGCCGCACGGTGAATGAGCCGCTCTGTTCGCTGGAGGGCATGGAGAACAACTGTGCTCCTCTGTCAACATATCATGGCTCATAACCATCCAACTGTGGCAGGGCGGATTAACAGCCTGAATGATGTGTGGGTGGTTGGATGGATGGACAGATATAGAGATAGATAGATAGGGTGTGCATACTGTATGGGTGTGTATGTGTATGTTAGTTTGTCATTGAATGCTAACAACCAGAGCCATTTGGACATGGAGAGCATGCAATGTGTATACTGTATACTGTCTACACTCTCTCTCACACACACTTTAGACATTGGCTGGTTTACAGTCATTGGAGGGCCAGAGTCAGCGGTTTTTGTATCGATGAACTGAAGGGCATCAGAGCTGTCTTTGCTCCACATCCATCACTGTCAACTAATATACTATTCCCTAAGTCTCTCTCTCACCTCTCTCTCTCTGTAAATCTCACCAACTATCTTTTACTCATGCTGCATACTGAACAATAATGTAAACGCACACTTTTGTTTTCATTCCCATTTTTCTTGCTAACAAAGACTAACAAAAAAGGAAATGAAAGTAAAGTTTTTTTAAATAACTGTCTGGGCTGATGTATACAAAACGGGATGTTTCTCACAAGTTGTTCAAATCCATGTTAATGAGCACGTCACCTTTGCCAAGATAATAATGGACTGATCACAATAAAAAGTCACTCTAAAATGTGCTGCTGTATCTTGATAAATGCCATTCTGGTGGACGTTTCTGCAGTCAGCATGACAATTGCATGCTGACTGACATACATACTTATAATTTCTCTAGTCAAACTTGTGAACACAACATCTCACCAAAGCCTTTAAGGACATGAAGTGTTACTGCTGGCGGGGGGAATGAACATTCTTCACTTGCACGTCTGCTTGGGCGTGATGTGGCCAACCTGCTTCAGTTTGAGCAGGATTATAGTTATTGTTGAAATATTATTTGGGAAAACATTATATTCAAAGAGGTAAATGGTCAGAAATGACTCACTGGCTTACTGGTATTAAACTGAGTTAGTGAAAGAGGTGGGGAACACACCATGAAAGAAATGGAGATCTTAGCCCATTAATGGCACAACATGTTTCAACTGACATTTAACTGAACACTTGCCCTTTACTCCTATTACTTTTTCCAAACCTGTGCCATACAACATATCCTGTATGACTATTTTTACGTTTTAGCAAACTAGTATTTTATATTTTGACCTAATTAGAAAGCACTGTTCACATGAACATTACAATATATATGAACAGAGACAATGGCCAAACTACAATATGATAAACATCATTTATTGTTATATTTATATTATCTCATTGCTATAAATCTCTAGCTGATACTCCGGAAGGACTACAGTAGCATATGTCTCCCAACTATTCTCTTCAGTACAAGTCTTTTCAGCGGAAAATGCAATTGCTTCCTCAAAGCTCCTTGTAGCGGCTTTAACAACATAGTTGTGTTTGAATATATCGTGTGAGAGCTGCAGTAGTGGTGGGACAGTGGGCCTGGGGTTTAGGGGTCTTTATAAGTTGCCAGGGCTAGGTTTGGAGAACCAGCTGATCGCTCCATGTTTCCATCCTATAGGGCCTACAGGGCTTTGTTGTAGCCTGAGCCTGGCGTGCATATACTGTGTACATGCCGTCTGGTCAGCACATGCATCAGCTGCAGCCCAGTGCGGATATTACCGGCCAGGCTTCCATTTCCTCCGTCTTTTCATCTGGAGCTCAAGAGGCTGAGGCAAGGCTGGAGGGGCAGGGGTGGGTAAGACAACAGGGGACAGGAGGATAAGAAACGGCTTTGGTCTGGGCTTGGAGGATTGAGGACTCAGAGTGAGTCAGCGCTTCGACCCGTGCAGCTTGTGCACAGTCATCTTCTGGGTTTTTGGGATGACCTTTGTGTGGCATTGCCAGTCTTCCTGAAATTTGTTTTCAGCTTAAAGCTATGATTCAGATGGAGACATTTCAGTTCTCTCTTGAGCTCCCATGTGAAATGAAAAAGAAAATTAGAAAATAAAACAGACTCCACTACAGACCATTGTCATCATTCAAACAAATATCTGTTCAAACACCTTTGTCAGCACTCAAAGCAGCTGACCGCTATTGAGTTAAATGATAATCACCGTATCGCACTTTTCTTTTGTCATTAACATCCCCGTTTCTGATTAAGGGCCTTTCTGTTCCCTCTTTTTACCCATTCATCCCTTTTTATGCATACCGCCATTGCCCTGGCCTCTCAGCAGGCACCCCTTTTTCTGGCTAGCCTAGCATATTTTGCCCTGTGGTTTTTATAGCAGTTTTAAGAGCGTATTAGCTTGAAGGACTCCCTAGGCACCGGGTCATCAGAGGAGGAGAATGGTTTTCATTAGCGTGCATCATCATTTCCTCTCCAAGCGGTATTAGTGAGGCTTTTATGGCTGAGCCACTCCAGCACACCTCTGGGACCTTGGCCTGTGAAACACAAAGTATCTCTGGCCTCTCAACAGGTTTTAAACCAGCGGAAATAGCAGGATTCAATTACTCAGACAGTGAAAGTGATATTTACAATTGCTGGTTTGGATAGGGAGACTTAGGGCCTATCTTACACCCGGCGCCAAGTGTGACACGTCTTTGCTAGTTTCAGACCGGCACAGTTGTTATTTTCCCATCCAGTGCCCACGTTGTTTAAATGGCAAATGTACTGTACCCATGATTGCCCATGGGCCTGCTGGATGTAGAATGAGGTGTGGTCAAGTGCGTTTGTTTGTGCATTGCTATCTGGAGGCTGCAGAGTGACCGCCTGGTCTGAAGTCAATGGCGTAGTATTTCGCTATTATTTTAAGGGCTCATTATCAAGGGTAAACACACATGTTGCACAAACTTGCAAAATAATTACAAATACTGTATGGAAGCTTATTGTACATGTATGTCGATATGCTTTATTCTGCTACTATAGATGATCTGCTTGCGCACTTTCAGTTTTCGCAAGAGCAGATCCATTTTCATTTTGCAGAGATTAGCCTTAGTTCTTGTCAAATGCTCCATTATAATAACACTCCACCAGGTGCAGGCACACCTGGTTTATTGCATGTTACGCCCAAAACACACCCATGATTAATTAAGAGACTAAGTATAACCCTTTTGAACCATGCGCATGCGACAGCTTTTTCCACGGTTAAACTAGCAAGAATGGATTTAGAGACGCCCTAAATGTACTGTGCATTATATTCTTTAGACTTAAAATAGGGCCCATGATGCCACTGAGTGCAGACATAATGTTGTATGTCAGACCTAACCACATCTCTTACAGTACAGTAATGTGGTGATGCAACAATCTTACAATTTAACACCACATCTAAAACCCCCCGTTTAATGTATTAAACAGCTTTTCAGGATCAACAACAATGTTCTGAGCCAGCCATTTTTTTAAAGGATTTAGATAGATAGATATAATTTTCTTGTGAATTTAGAAGATAGGATATGAAAGTTAATTGTGAAACCCCCGACCCCCCCCCCCCACACACACACACACACACGCACACACACGCACACACACAGAAGCCCCAGGCCTCATCAGTATTCGGCAAAAGATCAGGAAATCTTTTGCCGCTGTCGACACACACACCTAATTATAATAACATTATTGGCAGACAGGCCAAGGTCTCTGTGGGCAGAAGGGAGGGCCCTGGATCATTTAGACAGTCCAGTCCCTGCTGCTACATCAACCCCCCTCCTCCCCATACCCCTCCCCCATCTCTGCTTTGCCTGCTGTGGATGGGTTATAGGACAGGTGGTGCTATCCAGTTGACACCATTGACCTTTGCAGAGTCCAGAGCCAAGCCCTGACCAACTGACACACAGACATTCCTGTTGTAACCAAGCGCCCAGCGAAAAACGACAGACATTCCTCAGATTATTGAAAGATACAGTAGTGGGATAAGTAGGGATGAGTGTGAGCCAATGTTAGCTCAGTCTGGTATTTAGGAGAAGACAAAGTCTATAGGTGAGGAGAGAGTGAAAAAAACATATTCACTGTGACCACATATCTCTCTCTACATTAGAATCACACAATTAGTCAGATAATGGAGTATGGTATCAAATGTGTGTACTGTAAGTGTGTGTGCGTGTGTGTGCATGTGTGTGTGTGTGCCAACATGCAAATGTGAAGTATGTCTATTATGTAAATATAGTATGCTAGTATGCATGCATGTTTCTGACTGAGTGCATGTGCGTGTCTGTACATGTGTACGCGTGCATGTGTGCATGTGTTTGTGTGTCTGTACATGTGTACGGGTGTGTGTGTGTGTGTGTGTGTGTGTGTGTGTGTGTGAGGCAAGGCAGACAAGGCACTTCATTAATGGCCCATCCTATTGACCAGCGGTGAGAGCGACAAAGCCTTTCTATCTTATCCATAATTGATGTGGCAATTACAGCAGAACCTGGCACAGTGGTAGGCCAGAGGGGCAGACGAGGCCTGACCTCCTACAGTAGTGCGTCAGCTGATTGCAGATCAGATACAGGTGCCCCAGACAGCATGTTCAATGCAGAGTGGCCTGCCATGATTACGATTATGCTGGCTCATGTTCACCAAGGTTTAGATAAATGATGACAAAAAAAGTGAGATAACAGGATATAGCACAGTGACAGTAATATGCAGTCACACATACCCTGGTAAATAATAGGTGCTGATTAGTTCAGGTGCTAGCTATGTGCATAAATAAAATGTCAATGTTATTTTAAAGTTGTGTTCACCACAGCCATGTTTCGCTCACATAGCCATGTCAGTGTCACACATTGCACCCTATACTTATCATTTAGCGCACTATTTAGGGCATCAGCTGTTTTATAATGCCGTCCACACTCTCACTTGACAGTCTGCTTCCTTATTTAGTTGCCTATATTAATACCCAAAGTGTAGTGAAAATATATTGTACAAATCTATCCCAAAATGCACTGTAGATGTCTGTGCCTCAAACACTGCTTGGCTGAGAACAAGGAAGGTCACGTGACTGTTGTTAACTGCCGTGTCATTTGACATACAGGGTAATTGCTGTTTGGTTGTAATTGGATGTGTGCATGTTCAGTCTGGCCCTCCCCGGTCCTTGATGTATCCAAATGTAATTTAGCCTCAGATTCTGCGAAGCTAATTTCGCCAAATGATCCCAAAACCCCTCGTGTGGATTTCTAGGCGCTTTAACAGATTGTCGTCGTTAGGCGGGAACCTCATCTGCGCGTTGGGCCCTGTAGGACCGCAGGCTTCCCGGTTTAAAGGCTGTAGCCCACTTCCAGGGCGGGTGCGGGTAGTGTAAGGGCAATAGACAAGTGCAGCGGCCCCAGACTGAGGATCAACATCCTGTTGATGGTGCGCTCGGCTCCCCACACACCTCCGCACGGACAGCTCCCGGACTCGGAGCCCGTCAACAGCGCTCTTACACTGAGCTTCTGAGTCGTTCATTACGCCGCTGTCAAGTCGGCCGAGACGAGGGAGAGTAAGAGGGAGGGGGGGGGCAGGAGGCATTCATCTTGAGAGCACTGTATTGATTAGCTGAGGCCAAGACAACGGCTTGAACGAAACAGGTGAGTGCGGTGTCAAACTGCAGTTGCTGGCGACAAGACACCCACGCACACACACACACACACACACGCACACCAGAACACTGTGTCACGAGTGACTGTTGCTGTACACTGAATAAGTGTCCATGTGAGAGAGTGAGAGAGAGAGTGAGAGAGAGGGAGAGGGAGAGGGGGGGAGGGAGAGAGAGTGAGAGAGAGAGAGAGAGAGAGATGGTGAGAGAGAGAGACTAGAGAGCCAGATGTAGAGAGAGAGAGAGA
>JAODUG010080034.1:2009-12766 GCA_027564795.1 Aphredoderus sayanus
GTAAGATAATATACCTTTTGTAAAATTTTGCTAATATCTATACTCGCCTACAAAATCCAGATCAATCAAATCCAAGTAAAAGCCTGAACTGGGTGGGTGGCGGACGTCTGCAGGAGGGACTCAAGGCAGAGCAAAGCTTGAAGGGTGACAGGGTGTAGCAAAGGTCCCTGTGTAGCATAGCCCACACTGGGACTTGGCTGTGAAGTTTATTTTTGAGCAGTTGTGTGAAAAAGTAGATATTCAAGGAACTTGCCACACATTAAATATAATCAACAAACAACATACAGAAGGTACTCTAATGAATATAATCTCAGATTTTCCCTGAGCCTGTCTTAGTTCCCAAGCCCATTCCAGTCTTTTGGTCTGTTCCCACGCCAGCTGATACCTCTCCGGTTCCTTCATCTACTCCCTAGTTGTTCAGTGCCTCCTGTTTGTCATTGACCTCCAGCCCGGGCCCAAGAGGGCTTCCACTGTTGCCATGGGACTCCATCTCTGCCTATCTCCGGTGGGGTCCCACCGTAGTCGCAGGGATCCTGTCCTGCCTTCAGAACTGTCCCGTTTAATTGCTCTGCCTCCAGGCCACCCTTCACAGCCAACCCACCTTAGCAGTAGCAAACATCATCTAACTTACAAACGAAGACCCTCAACATACTTGAAATGTATGTCAAAAGCAACATTTATATGAACACAAATTAACATGAGCACTGGCATAATACAAAACTAGGGTTAATATAATCGCCATTCTGTGATCCTATTCATGTTTTACATTTAGATCTGCAAGGGACTCCTGATGCGAGCAGTGACCGCACCACTTGGCAGGTCTACTACTGCTCGCTGCAGTCATATATGGACATAGAAACTGTTTGGCCCTGTGGAGCTTTTGTGGGCAGAGACATCTTCTGCCCCGCTACATAAAACAAGAAGAGAGAAGTCTGCTTTACCATTAATCAGAGAAAATGAATTATTTGACTGTGTCTTGAATACTGAGTTTAGCTCTACAATGGGTGAACATTCCACCTGAGCTCATTAGATGGTCACCCTCAAAGACACATTTGGATGTAAAGGTGGAAAGACAAAACCACAATCTGGCACAATTGAATGCAAAACATCTTGACGGTTTGCACAAGTTTACATATCTTATAAATGGATATGGAAAAGCCCAGGCGCATTTGCTTTCTTTGCAAAGTCATGCAGACAGAACAGGTGAGACCAGCAGACAAGCATTGTGTTACTGTAAGTGTCTCATGAGCCCCCGGTGGGTCCCGACCCCTACTTTAGAAACCACTGCCATAGAGAATGCTATTGCTATGGCAGTGCCTGCAGTTCGAAATTATATTTGATTTTTAGAGCGATATTTAGAGGGAGGACAAAGTGTCTTATCCAGTCACAGAGTAACATGGTAGTAGATGTGATGGAAAGTCCCTCCTCTCCCACTCCCCCTTTGGTGGTGCATCGCCATATCGCCGTAAGGAACAAACCGCCCCTGACTACATGCTGTTTATATACATTACAAAACGACTATTTGATCTTGATCAAAGTAAAAACACATCTCCCTTCAATGCCTTAGAGTGCTTCAGATGCTCTGCCCCATAACAAGTCTGGATGCTTTCCCTACTTGCCACTAATTCCATATGTTAGGTTTGGACAAGGCTGAACTACTAGGACTTTCCACTCAGTTCTGTAAACAAGATATTTAATACAGAACTTTGTCTATAGAATTATTCTACACATTTCCGATCAATAGGCTGATCAACATCTGGATGTGGTCTACCACAGTGCCATCCGTTTTGCTACTGGAGCTCCATATAATATCCATCACTGCAACCTATATCATTAACAAAATCCCATTGTACCTAAACTCACCTTAGCTTCACCAGCCCACAGCATGTGTACAAGTAGGTACATCTCCCTGGTCATCCCTAAAATTCACACCTCATTCGGCCATCTCTCCTTTAAGTTATTAGCTGCAAAAGACTGGAAAGATTGACAAAAAACCCTGAAACTTGAGACACTCATTCCCTTCACTGCTTTTAAAAAACGTGTCTCTGAGTTATTGACCATTCCTTGCACACGTTCACAGTGCTTTTTTTCTGTCAAGCCCGATATGGCACACCTGCACATTGTATCTGCACTATTTTATATATTTTATTTAATTTGTACTTTACAGACTATTTTATCTTGTATTTTTAGATCCGTATTTATTGTGTGTAAAAAATCGTATGAATGTCTTGCACATTATTGCTTTGTCTTGGCCAGGTCGCCGTTGCAAATGAGAACTTGTTTTCATTTGCAACGGCCTATCTGGTTAAATAAAGGTTAAATTAAAAAATAGGCCACAAAATTAATTGGGTGAATGTCAGAGGTAAGCAAAAGTTCTATAGTGTGATGGTGTATAGTCATCAATTAGATAAAATATTAGATAGAACATGCAAAAGTGAAATGCCTGTTTTTATGTTTTCCAGGTTTGGGAGAAAGCCAGTTTTTTTTTTCACCTTGGCCATGCAGACCTTTGTCACCTTAATCCAAGCAACATCCACCAGTTTCACCATGTTCTGTGTTTTACATTTTCTACTGGGAGTGTGTCAGATATCTAATTACATCACATCATTAGTACTGGGTAAACTGCATTTCCATCTGCTTCTACTACTGTTTCTGCACATGTTCGCCCACAGAGCAATACATTGTATACTGGTAGTTTCATGGGTAATTGCGACAGTTCAGAGTAGACAGTAGTTACGATATGAGTATTTACGATAACACCACCACAAAAACTACTGTATTCCTTGTTTTCTCTGACCACAATATGTAAACTAGTTTTGAAATGTATCTCTTTAAGGGAGTGAGCTCCTAAGCAAGTCATCCAGGATCAACTTCTCAATACTGGGTCACAGCTTATTTTATGGTATCGGCTATGCCTGTTTGCCCCTTGTGGCATACTTCATACGAGGCTGGAGAATGCTGCTGGTTGCTTCTGCCCTCCCTGGCTTTCTCTACATCCCAATGTGGTGGTAAGTAACAACATTTACATTTCAAGTGAAGCCCTTGTTGGGAATGTCAAAATTGTCAGCATATAAGATATCAGTTAAATTACAATATTTTTTCTAATATAAATAATGCTGTGTTCCTTACATCATTACTATTACTGACCATTCAGAAAGGTTTTGTGACCCATGCTTGAAGCCAAGGACATGAATGTAATGTACTCAGGGAGTGTTTTAGGAGGATAGTCTAGTGGGTTTGAGCCCTGGAGTTAGCCTACCATCTTTGAGCAAGATGCATTACTCATACCTTATCTGCTCCTTGTAATTGTTCTCATTGAAAATCACTTTGGATTAACATGGACATTTCATGCAAATTGTTCACATGTTGACACAGGTTCTTGAGGTCTTAATGCAATACATTTGACATGCATACTAGAAAATACTACAGTACATAGATTATGTGGAATAGCACTGTAGGCCCATTGTAAGCCTGCCCCCAGAAAGCAGTCACATTCAAAGACTTTTGCTTTAAATCCAAATGAGCCACTGCTCACCCCGCCCCCTCTTATTATTGGGTGCTGACGTGAGTAGGCGGCTTTGCAATTGTTGAGCTGTCGGAGACAATACTGCCTCTGACACGGGTACAACCTATTGGTCTGAACCAGAAGCCTTTTTTATATTTTTTATATAAGCGTCGACTACATTCCTACTTGTTGTCTTAAGCACTGATAATACACTTTTATGTCCTTCATCAGTTTAGTGTACAAAGAGATGATTTAATTAATTTACCAAAGCATACTGTATATCAGTGTTTTCACTGTGTCCCATATTCAGGTTATTTTATAAGGCTAGAATACATATAACAATCTCTCTGATGTTCAATAACTTTATAAATGTATTATTTTTCTCTTATGTTAATCTGTTAATAATTCCCCTCTCTTTCAACCACCTTACTATCAGGGTGATTCCTGAGTCTCCTCGATGGTATTTACTCAAGGGAAGGGTGATGGATGCCGAAGCTATCATACGCACAGCAGCCAAGTGGAACAAGATCCCTGCTCCTGAAGTTATATTTTCCAATGATGAGTGTGTGGAGATCATGGTAAAAATGCAATGATTAAGCCATGGTGTTAATTGTCACAAACATTTGTAAATATCAAATGGACTGGAGTGGGTTTAAAAAAACTTTTTTTAAATGTTAAATGAGCAACAAACATTGCAATCTCCATTTGTATTTCTTTGATTCAGAAAAAAAACTTTCAAGAAGTGAGGAGGACATATAGTTTTTTGGACCTGATTCGCACCACTAATATGAGGAACATAACTATTCTAAATGTGATAGTATGGTAAAACAAAGTCCTGTATTATTGTATTACTCAATTTATGTACAAGGTTTCAGGTTAGTAAGATATTTATGGATTTATGAATTTATTGATTTATGATATAATGTAAACAAGCTTATATTAATAGATGCGTTAAATATAGCTTTCTGTCATAGCAACTGTAAACGTTAGTCTTACAAAGATTTCATGAATATTATCTTCCCTGTATTTAAATTTCCTCCCCTCTTCCTTCAGGACAGCCACTAGCATGACCTTTTTTGGTATATCTCTCAATACGGGCAACTTGAATGGAAATGCCTACCTCAACTGCTTCATATCTGCTGCCACAGAGATCGTGGCCTATATATCCATCTGGCTAATAATCAGTCAAGCACCAAGACCTGTGATCCTATTCTCCACACTGATTTTCTGTGGCATCACCCTTGTCATTATCAGTCTCATCCCTGAAGGTTTGTCCTATTTATTAAAAGAGTCCTGATGACGGGTTCAATTGATAATCAAAAAGAAGAATACTGTTCAGTGGAAAATTTAGTTAAAATATACAGCAGTGTTGTCTGTCAGTAAAGTGAAAATATACAGTATGTTACTGTACAAACAGTAAAATCTTTTTTTTGTAGACATGCACTGTAATTACTCAATATCATTCCATTTGGTTTATTTGGTTTATTTATCATTTAAGATGGTGTTATTAAACATGCCCCTTGACACACCCTAACCCTTGTCACACCTTGGGAAAAATCTGACTAGCTTGCTTGCTACACAATTATTTTATTTAGAGAGAAATTTTGGCTAAGTGACATGTTAAACATATGTCACAATTAGGTAGTATTTTAAGTTCCATTCAGACAACCACAATATTACAGTGGACCTTTAAATCCCTAATATAAGCCTGGATCATGCCTAAATACTTGTCTGAATCTCTGTCTTAATCACATCGTGTTTCTTTCTACAGATATGTATGTCATAGTCAATGTATTTGTTTTCCTGGGAAAATTGGGAGTGTCTGGGGCCTACTCTCTTGCCTACTTGTTCTCAACGGAACTGCTCCCAACTGCAGTTAGGAACTTGGGTTTAGGAGTCTTCTCTACAGCTGCACGTGTTGGTAGCATAATTGCTCCCTATGTGGTCTACAGTGGTATGTGCTCCTGTGTTTATAGTAGTATTTGCATTTGTATTTGCATTTGTTTCCACAAACACTCCATTAATGAAACAAAATATTATCAAGAAGTGTGCTTCATCCTTCATAAAGGATGTAGAAAAGTGTTCAAGAGGTCCTTTCATACCTTCATAATGAAAGCATATAACCTTGTCTTCAGGTTATAGCAATTATGTTTCTAATGTTTTCCACCATAGATGGCAGTAGTGTGCAGGTATGCCTGATTATTCAGATACTTCTGCATTATTATTAGTTCATGATCAGGAATGCACTTAAGTTTGAGAGTGAGGTAGATAACGCTATAAAGATGAAAATATGGGCTTAATAGAACATGAATGGCAGGAGGATGTCTTAGGTGTAATCAAAACCAGAGTCACAATAACACTTCTACAATGGTATCGTGTATTTTATTTAAAAAGATGCCTGTACTGTACAGCAACATTATAATTCTCTTGTTGAAACTGCAGTGTTTATTGTGTGCTTGGTTGTTGCAGGATGTGTCAGTAAGAACCTTCCATACCTTATTTTTGGCATAGTAAGTTTTGTGGCTGCAGTTCTTGGTTTGATGTTGCCAGACACAAGGCATTGCAGCCTTCCTGACAACATAAATCAAGCCAAACCCATCAAATGGTAAGTTACTCTGTGTGAATGTCAACATAAGAACAATGGTATTTCATTGTGTTTACTATATTAAGGTTTGGTGCTACGGTACTTATTGTCACGATACCATAAACAGCAGTTGATGGTCCAAACGCGGATTTTAAACAGGTGTATATTTTAAAGCAGGGTACAGGCAGGTTCGTCGTGAAAAAACAGGCAGTAGTCCAAAACACGGGTAATCCAATATAAACTAGGCTACAGCACAAAAAGGGCTAGGCAGATCTCAGGGTAAAAAACAAGCAAAGTATCTGGAACACGTAAATCCGATGGGCAAAGGTAGGTAAAGTGGGAATGGGCTAATCAAAACAAGGACGTAAACTAGAAACGAAATACTAAAGACAAACATTGAGACACAAGATACGTTGCCAAGGCTTAGTAAAGTTATAAAACAATACCTCACTACGAAGAAACAGGAAGACAGGCATATATACAATGTTCACAGGCGTTCAGAATTCCGGTGATTGGGATCGATTATGCAAGTGATGTGATGTGACTCCTGGGATCGCGAACGGGAAATCCCAGCTGAGGTTGCCAATGCACGCTCCCGCGGACGTGCGCGGAGCGGCAACCTTACACTTATTAGCTACTACTGTATTTAGTAATTAGACAATATTTAGTTAAATGTTTGAAACTGTGGTTTTCAGACAGTGCTGACAGGTAAATAAGAACAAATCTAGGCCTCAATTCATTATTATATTTCACATAGTGCATCCTTTTTGGTCTGTGATATTTCACATAAAATACACAGTGATACCTGCTTGTTTCCCCCCTGTATGTTCTTATAGTTGTGGATCGTTAAAGAAGATGGCCACGGTCCAGTCCCTGGCCTTTCAAGAATGAATTTTATGATGTACTGTGCAAATAGCGCCCTCTGTTGAGCAGTGGAGAGTAAATGATGTCAACGTCTATAATAACCAATTGCAAATTTTCTCAGTTGCTTTGGTACCGTAAACGCATATCAAAATTAAAATGTTCAAAACTACTTGTTCAACCTCAACATCATTAAGTCACTTGTGCACATTACAAGCATTTTCTCATTATTTTGAACAAATTTAAAATGCTTTGGCACGTTCATGCAAATGATTATACCTAAGGTATAATCCTATATAGGTTGCTTATAGCTGTTGATTACAATGTATTGTACTGGCTCTGTGTTTAGTCGTACCCCCCAAAGCATATACTGTATAGGCATAGTAAATTGCAAAAGTCAATATGCAAAATGCATAATTGATTGAACAAGTTGTCATAATCTGTTAAGAATGTTCTATACATTTCTATTAGACTGTTTTTGTAAATGTGTCTGTAATTGATTATTGCTCATAGGTAAATCTTGATGAAGAGTAAAGTACGAAGCAGCACATATCAGTAACCTGTTCTCTAAAATAGGCTATATGAGAGGCTCATATGTGCTGTGGACAGTTCTAGGATATTTTCTATGTTAATTTCATTTCTAGTGTGCGTTTTTTGTTTTGGGATTATTGGGATGTCGAACAATACAATATTTTGTAGGCCAGTGTATTTCGCAAAACATGCCTACCACGTATCGCTATTTCATATTATTAAATGAAAGCACAATATAGGCTCTAACGAATCTTTTAATGTAAAACAGTAGACCTAAGGAATTGATTGATTGCTCAACTAAATAGGCTACAATAGACAGTATACTAATATTTATAAAATTAATCATTTTAATTTAGAGGGATTTACAGTGGAAGGTTTTAAAGAATTGAACTTAATGCCTATTTGAAACAGCAAATTCGTGCTTAATAGAATAACCATTGTTAATCTATAGGTTACATTTTCTAAAATGAGTAACATTATCCTAACAGCCTAGACCAGTTAACTGTAGTCCTTCATTGTCAGTTGATTTTGCGACATTCACTAACCTGTTCAGGCACTGTGGCATACTTTAGCCTACTATTTACATTCAGACAATGATTAAACAGATCACCGTCGCGATTTTAGGCGTGATTGACAATATTCGCAACGCTCTCGAAGTAATTCATGAACAAAGTCACAGGGTAACGCTCAGTGTTTTTACGGTGTCGACTCTTAATATAGTAATATGGGAACTCTCCATAGAACTCTGTGGAACTATCATGCAACGGCGAGCTGACTAGCTCACTATAACGGGTGAGGTGATGATGATTCAGTGCAGCCTTCTACCGTGACGGGGAACACATGGTGAGAGCATGTGTGATTTTCAGAATTACAATGAATGTGGGAGATGATAGTGAATGGGTAGAGAATAGAATGATAATGTGCTCATTGTATATATATTAAGGGAGGAAGCCTTGTTTCTGCTTGACCATCAGCGTGGTCAAAGGTGTATGGGGCTGATTGGGAGTCTTATTCAAGGACATGTTGTCTGCCTCACGGCCAAAGAGAGACGTTCACTAAAACAATTAGGCTACTATTAGTTACTGAGCTACCATATAAGAATGGCAACTCTCAAATATTATTTATTTGTTAATGTAGCTACTTGAAAGTTTACAAAATTAGTAGTAGTAAAGTATTTTTATTTATAGCCTATAATTGATTATACCTACTATACCATCCATCCGTTTAAACTACCTTAATTAAGCCATGCTTTCATCTCTAAGATGATGTTTTGAAAGGCCAAGTTTAGTGTGTTAGCTATTTCATCATAGGCTAATTTGGGCAGCATTTTTACACATTACACACACAGTAGGCTATTGCGTAACTGGCAGGCCTATTACACATTTGGATGTGAATGAGAAACGTGCACATACCTACATAGCCATTTGCTGTGTGTGTGGTGATGTGAACCAGTCTCTGTGCTGCCCCTTCTGACAAAAAGACTCAACTTTAAGTAGCCTACACTGCTAAAACCTGTGCTTTTTATTTCTGCTCTGCAGGATAGTGTCTATTTGCACCAGGTGCTGAAGGAAGCCAGAATGATCCCAGAGGAAATTCTCAGCAAAGTCAGCATTGCTGTAAGTACATGACCAAGAATGTTGTAATTTTAGTATATTAAATGTCTTGAGACTAGTTAATGAGACTGAGACTACTTACTTACTGATTTAACTCAAGATATTGTAACCTTATTGTTCTGCCCTAAAACACACTTGGGGCACACTTGAGTATGTAGTGCCTGTGCCTTATAGAGCTGTTAGTTGGCTGCTACCTCATCCCCTCTCTGGACACCGTGGAACTGGAGGTCCTATTTGGATGTGCCGTCTTTGATGTGGGACAGACATACAGCACAGCACTGAGAACCAGACCGGCTGGCCTGTTACCAGTATGTTGTGGTGCAATCTATTTTCCTGGGGGTTAAATAGTTGTACTGTAGGCTCCTGGTGTTGCTTTCAATTCAATAACAAGACAACAAGACCCTGATAAATACATCAATGAATATTGTACAGCCATGCATAAAGGAGAGTGATATATTGCACAAACCTCAGTTTAGCATTACATCACAGGCCTTTTTAGATTGAACTTTTATCAAGGTCACAGCCCTGTGATGGCCATCTTTTAGTTCCGGGATTAAATAGTCAATGAGGTGAGAGACTCTTTAATCAAAATTAGTTATAAGCTGCATTGCCTCTTTATACAAACCACAAGAGCCAATGATGACTCCTAGTTTCATGCCCCTGTTACAGGCATTGTCTGACATTTGAGAACAGTTGTTTTTGAGTTGTGATATGAAGAAGTGAACATACTTGCTGTCTGGCAAACTTATATCTGTATTTCAGCATCCAAATATGCTACTGCAGGGCCTGTGCAGGGCCTCCTCTAATCTTCAAGATTTTGTGACAGAGTGGTGAGTCAACAATGCAGCTTGTTACATTTGGTTTTCAGTAATGACACACAGTACTCATCTATGTAGAAAACAATGACAAACCATGCCAGATTTGGGTGAGGTAGTTTTCTAATAATATTAGGGTGCTTAAAGGTAATGATATAATAAAGGAACAATACATTCCTTTTGTTTTATTACATTTATTAAAGGTACTATAGGTAGGATTTTTATTCTCATTTTAGAGCTATGAATGTAATGTGATTCCTTAGAAATGTAATTATTTAAACTACCAGTGAGTTACTCTGAGAATATCTGCTCTGGTTGATAGCCCCATCTCTATATAACTCATATTAGATTTTGCCAGCTACCTGAGGGTTTCTGGCCAATCACAGCTTCTTTTTGGTTTGGTTTGGTTGGATTGGTCCGTCAAAACTACATTGCAGTTCGAAGTTTTGCAGTTTGAAGTCAGTCATGAATGTGCGCCACACACAGCTAAAACAGGTTTTTCAATGCACTTTGCAGACCAACATTCTCCAGTGGCAGCAAGCAGAAGAGGGAGGAGGGTATGGGTTTTCAAGATGTTGATTTACAATATCTTGCTCTCTTTCCTTCGTTTTAGATTGCAACTCTCCAGTCCTATACTGCAGCTTTAATACCAACAAAGGCATTACAATGCAAAGTCCCTCTAACGGTCATGATGCTTTTGGATGTGTATATTCAATGAGGGGGGTTTCAAGCGATCAATATCAATCAATAACAGCTTCTTAGGGGCAGGTCTAACCCTTGTGATGTCCTCAGGGTCAAAATGACCCAAATCACTAGCGCTTTGTGGCAGATAGAAGGCACTAAACCTA
>JAODUG010080056.1:0-12765 GCA_027564795.1 Aphredoderus sayanus
TTATCCCCCCCCTCTCTCATCAATACTACCCCCCCCCCCCCCTCGCAGGCATGCCATTGTGTATGAGGCCTACTAGGTCGTGTCGAATATGCAGACATACAAGACAACCGCACAGAACAGAGAGATTGCCTCCTTTATGCTGTGCTACCGTGTGGCCTTTCACAGTCTCTTTGGGGTACCCAAACAGTCCTAGAAAACCAAGAAGGAACACTGTTGCGGCCGTGGCCCGCGCACTCAGCAGCTCACCGTACTCTGCTGCTGTTTGCACACAAAGTCCGATATGAAGTCAAACTCGTTCTGTCCCAGGAAGAGCTCCGGGAGCTCCTGCACGCGGTCCAGGCCCAGCTCCAGTACTAAAGACGTGAGGACCTCCTCGTCGATCAGGTCCATGTCCATGCCGTTGAGCCCCAGCGGGCCGCCCATGTGCTGCATGGCCGACAGCTGTCCGACCGGGCCCACGCGGTACTGCGCCCCGTTGGGCAGGTGGTGGCCGTTGGCGGACCCCAGAGGGTGGCCGTGGTACTGCGTGTTGAGTTTCTGCAGGTGCATGCTGGCCATGAGCTGCTGTGAGGTGAGGTTGCCCGGCAGGTACTGTTGGGGATGACCGCCCTGCTGTTGCTGTTGCTGTTGTTGCTGCTGCTGCTGCTGCTGCTGCTGCTGTTGATGCTGCTGTTGTTGTTGATGCTGCTGCTGTTGTTGTTGTTGTGGGTGCATGTGGGGGTGGCCATTGTACATCATGCCTGCAGACATCATCTGGTGGTGGTGGTGGTGACTGGCCATGGGAGCGCCGGTGACTTGGCCGCCCATGCCCCCGGGACCCACCACCATGCCCGGTCTCTGCCGCATAGCCGCCTCCATGCCGTTCTGCGGGGTCCGTCCGTAGTGCATCACCTGGCCATTGGGCAGCCCGCGCAGACCAGGCTGGCCGCTGTGCTGGGGGGGCCCATTCATGCCCATCCTGAAGCCGTGAAGGCTCCCGCCGGCCGAGCTGTGGCTCATGGGCATCATCATGTGTTCAGCCATGACTAATCTGTCGCCCTGCACAGCCCGAGAAAGATTGCCGTTAGTGAACATGGCATGCATATGTGGCCACACTCACATTAAAATGCAGAGCAGGAGGGACTATTTCATACACACTATAGCGTAGTGTAGTTAATTAATGCCCTCGTTATATCTGCTGAAACCTTCCCAATAACCATGTCACATGTTTAGGTAGGACATAAGGATTCCCTGCTGGGGAACTGGCTATTTGACGCGTGAGGGCAGCCATGTCGCCAAAGGACGCAGAGGAGCGCTTTTCGAATTTCAATCCACAACGAGTAAATCGTACAACCCGCTGATTTTTCATAAGAAAACCGGTTTTCCAATACAATTTATACATCTCTTATGAGTAGCCTACGACTGCGAGCAAGGCTCAACGAATGCAAGCAGTGATTTAAGAATATGCATGCACGGCTAATTTGCTTAAACTAAAATGATATTGCTAAAGAATTTAATTTGTTTTAAACATCAACGCTTATCTCAAGCTGACACTAAATGCCCAAAAACACATGCACAAGCCCAAACGATTGTCTGCCCCAGCTCTCGTTGTCTTTCATTGTCTACCGACGAAAACAAAGAATGTTCTTTCTTGTGTTTTCCCCAAAGATGAACTAGTGCCCCTGGCGCTTATCAATTCAATCCTTGTAGTTGAGAGACTAAATAGTCAGAATTCATATTTTAACATCACCTCCGTTAAGACTACCCATTTATAATAACGCACATATGGCCATAGGTTTAGCAGTTTCAATATTTAAAACGATTACAATTATATCCTACTTTGTACAAAGACAAAAAAGAAGATAGGTTGAAAACGATTTTTTTTAATTACCCACCAACACAAAGCCTATCGGTTTTAGCATAGGCACGTTACAATAAAGCACATTTTGGTGGCATAAAACTGCAGATAATATGCAAGGGTGTAATTCAACTGAGTGGCATGACATTTTTGTTCTTTCATTTCGTATATAATCCGCATACATTCGCAACATATAAGACAAAAACCAACACTATCAAAACAGTCAAAATTCTAAAGAGATACCTCTAAAGCCACCGTGAATCTCGATTCTGTTGTTTTCAGCAAGACTGCTGCCTTCCCCCAATAAATAGAATAGCCTACCCATTCACAATGGCAACACTTACCAAAATGTCGTTATTCCAAAGTTAACTGAGTTAGACGTCTGCAATTGGATCGACGGATTACTTCCAGCTGATGCTCCGAATACATAAAGTCCAGCAGCGAATGAAAGTATGTTCTTTCAGTCAGCGAACAGCGTCTCGATAGTAACAGGAGTTCGCTTTCTGGGTCAACTCGGGGATTATATCCATCTATAAAGCAGTGGAGATAGAGATGGGTGGAGCTACTGTTCTCTCCGCATGCTTTGTTATGATTGGTTCCCCGCTTAATCACTGTGCAAAGGAAATGCAGTACCTCAACAGTCCCACCAGCAGCCTACTATAACACCTCCTGTTAGACGATACGTGCATGTTCATGTTGATTCGTTTCCTTGTCCATTCAGGAATATAGCTAGATAAACACATTTCTTGGAGGTGTTCAATGAAGTACCTTTAGTCTAATGTGTGGCTCTGTATATTTCAATAGACTGCCTTATTTTTCATGTAACTGTTCCTAGTGATAGGTCTACCTATTGTGTTTGGAAACAAAGTAATTCAGTGTTTTCCAGTTGGAAACAAGACAGCATGGTAGTTTGCATGTGAATAAGCTTGGCTTATGTTCCCTTTGACAAAAATACAAACACAAACTCTCCTATTGGTGCAAAGAAGTCTCTCCTGCTGTTTGGACCCAAAAGCAACAGTATTTCTTGCCTCTGCCTCTTAGGCATGTCCACTGCTCCCCCCCTCCCCCCTCCTTCCCTTCCAGACTGGAGTAGAGCGCTGTCGGTTTTAATCTGTCTTGCTGCAGCCTGCTCTGTTTATCTGGTGACAACCGTAGCGTGCCTGTGACTCAGGGTCTCAGTTTATTGCATATGAACTTCGAATATACTATTTTATAGGTAGCAGAGGTATAGGCTTGTATACAGTGAGCATATCAACATCTTAGCCAAGCACAATATTCGCATAATGTGCTTGGGTGTTTTATCAGTCATTAAAACAAAATGGTTGCCATATTTCATGGTTAGTAGGCTACTTAAACTGGACCTGATTTTTCAACCTTTGAAAATAATATAACCAAAAGGTAAAACTGTAATATTTAGTTCACCTGAGCTACTTATCGCCCCCTATCGGAGAGCTAAGAGCTCCAAGGTAAGCTTGTGTCTGTCCACTGTATGCCCACACTTTAAGAACCATATGTAATAACCACCTCTTCTATGCAAACAGTAGGGGAGTCAGCCAAATGCAATTTGTTTATCCGCTCGGACAAAAGGGACACACACTGGCCGGAGATAAGACAGAGCATATTCTCTCTCTATCTGTTTCAGTCTCTCTCTCTCTCTCTCTCTCTCTCTCTCTCTCTCTCTCTCTCTCTCTCTCTCTCTCTCTCTCCCTCTGTCAAATCTCCTAATTTTCTTGCATTTCCCTCATTGCGTATAAGTCAAGGTTTCCCATTATGTTACTCATTTTGCTGCAAAAGCCTGTCCTTCTTCTCAGTCTTAACCTACAGATAGTAACATATACAAACACATGCTAGCATGCTAACTTCTGCCCCCGCAACCCCCGTTCACACGCAGACTCCGTCTCTTTGTTTCCCTATTCCAGTGAGAGCTTCATGTATTGTCACAACATGAGTAATGCAGTTTTGCCAAAGCAATTATTGCTAGTAGAAGGGCAGAGCCACACACGAGGTAATCACAATAGAGCATGCTCACAGAACGCTTTCTACACTTACACTTGCCCTTATCCAGGGAGCGCGCCAGGAAATAGATTTGTAAAAAGGTCAGTGGAATAAATTGCCACTTAGATAAAGTAAAATGTGTTTATATCTTTCCCCTGGTAAGAGAAAAAAAAAATTGCCTCTCCCTCAAAAACGGCATACTAGTATCATATCCATTAGTATGAATGCTCCTTTCTGTGTGTGACATTTAGACTAAACCTAAAGATTACAGGAGCGTTTTCATGTCTGCTTAGCTGTTAGGCAACGAAACCTCTTGTCAAATGAACACCACATGGACATTTCTCGCCCCTCCACTTAACACTGGAGTGAACCGGTAATGGCTTGGCTTTGTCGGAGGAGAGAGAGGCGAGTCGGTGTGTTTGCTTTTGGCCAGGTCAGTTGATACAACAGGTTTCTTCAGGTTTGTTTTGGAAGAACTAGGGGGGAAGGGACAACTATCACCCCTCTAACTACTATGCCGCCCCACAACCCCCTCCCCAGGGCTTTCGCACAGAGGGGAGGAGCTTCCCACCTGCTGCTTCAGGTAGCAAGTAACAAGAACATATGCTCTTTTATTTGTGTGTACTACGTGTGTGTGTGTGTGTGTGTGTGTGTGTATGTGTTGTGGGGTCCTTGTGTCTTTGTTAATGTGAGCATATGTGTCTCTGTGACTGTGCTTATGGGTCTGCCTGTGTGTGTGTGTGTGTGTGTATGGGGGGAAGGGCTGCATCTCAGATTCCTGGGTGTCTTGGTGTGAGTTCTATTTTGCCTCTGCAGCTCCATTTGGCCATCATTAGCGCCCCTCCATTAGGCTGCTTTTTTACAAGTCCTGCCTGCCTAGATCAGGTCTGATCCTGTTAACTGCTTGCTTGTTATCTCCGCACCCGCTAAAGACTGGAAAGAAATCAAGGGGCGAGTGAGTTGGTGATTCAACAGGATAACTTAACTGAACCGTAAGCAACAACGAAAGTTGTTTAGCTGGTCTGTTTTACAAGCTGCTGTCTGATTGGGTGTGTTAGTCACTAGGTGAGATAATGTGTCGGGGCTGTCTATACATAGTTTAGACACTGTATCTATATATGGGCTGGTGATTTTGAGTTTGTCAGCTCCAACTCCTCATTGTTTATGTTGTGAAACACAGCAGTACATAAAAAAGCGCATGGCACAAAGGGGATGGGTAGAGATGGCGGGTGTGAGTGCTGGGAGGCCATGTGGGCTCAGAGCCCAAAGAATAATGTTTCTGCTTGTTCCAACCACATAGTAACTCCAGGCACACGAAACATTACAAAGACATTGTAGCCAACGCTGAGTGGCTCACACCTCCCCCCTGAAGCAGTCATAGGCTCACACTGTTCTCTACTCCTCACCATACCTCATGTTTAACATGTGTTGCTTAAACATGATTAGGGAGCTCCATATTTTAATGTTTAATACGCGTATAGTTCATATAGCTTTATGGAGTGTCTTATTGCTGTGTTGGTTTCTATTGTTAAGCCTGCACTATTTATGTGATATTATCTATGAATTGATAACATTTTTTGATCATTACTTTTTTAAGCTCTTATTCTAAATGTTCATGATTATTATACTATGTCAAGTATAATTATAGCTATGTCAGTTTTAAACTACAAGGTTCTGCGCAAATTATTATTTACATTACTATCATGTATTTTTATGTAAATAGTATGTACACTATCCTGTTCTCCTGTTGTCTTTATTGTATTACATTGTACATACTTATAGTATATAGAATAGTTGCCTCTTCAACTGAACACCCTGGCATAGTTTTGGAAACATACTCTGACTAACCCTTCCTGTTGTCTGAGCCTAGTTTTGGACTTAGAGCCTGGAGCACAGGGTCCAGCTTGCTATTCTTAGCACTCATGGAATGTTGTTTCTCTGGATAGTTATTTTGTTTGCTCTCTATCCACGTTGGTCATGTTAGGAAAGTTGAAACAAGCTATAGCTCAAGCTTCACATTAGGATACACATTAGGATTTCTTAAAAAAGGAACCTTGTAGTTATCTAGAAAGAAAATAGCCCACCCATAAGATAAACCTTTTCGACATAGGAAGTCACCAAAACAAACGACAATCGTACAACAGTTGCTTCTTTTAGGTCACAATCTCTTTTCATGTTGCTGAACACAGCTATAATCCAATCCAACAAATTGATTCTAAGTTATGTCAACAATTCCAAACAGCCTGCTGCCACTCAAGGGCACCCCGTGGATAGTCAAAGGCCCTGTGCCTCATGCAGTAGGCCTATAAGATTTTAAACCATTTGCTTTTAGGTGTAATCATTATCTCGAACACAATGTACTTTATTTTTCCCCCCAGTGAATGACAATGTTTTTCCTCCCTGTTACACACTAGTGGTGATGGCAGGAGGATCTCCTTGTAGTAAAGAAGCAGTACAAAACGTCCTGATAGCCAGCCAGCCAGTCAACCAGTCACCGCTGATTGTTTTCTTTGCAGGGTCTCTCCTCCTCCAAAACATGGGCTTTTGGTATCCAACTGAGCGATCACATGTTCTCTGGGCCTGAGAAAATCACCCAGTGCAGCCCAGAGAGAAGAGCTCAACAAGAGGGAACAGAATAAAAATGGCATACAGAATAGGTGAAACAGTATATTCATAGAGGGCTGTGATATTTGGCTATCGATAGCATAATATTAATTTCTACTTTAGTAAATTAGTAGTAATTGGCTTGTCAGAGATTAATAGTTAAATGGTGCGCATCAAATATGAATACAAGATTAAAGGTCACGGTAAAAGGTCCTTTTCTTGTGCTTTGTTCTCGTAGGGGCGTGTGTGTGTGTGTGTGTGTGTGTGTGTTGTGATGGATGTGGGGGTGGGGGGTGGAAGTTACAGTGCCTGTGTTTGATGTAGCTCTGCTCATACCAACAACATGTGGAAGGGAGAACAAGGTGGATGGGGTGAGGGGATTTTGGGGGGGTGGATTCTGGGGAAGGGGCTTACACCAGGCCAAAGCAAAGACCTATATGTGACAAGTCCATTGTGAGTTGTGGCATGACTTATAAGCCAGACAAGCGGAAGAAACGGGCTCCTGTATCTTTTTGTCAATGCGGTCAAGCTTTAAGAGCGTTTTGGCACTGCATTGAAGCATATACATGCTGCCAGAGCACACCTGCTGTGCTGCGGTCTCCTTTCCTTCTCCCTTTTTCTACTCCTCCTCTGCTCCCCTCCCCCACCCCTCTCTCTCTCTCTCTCTCTCTCTCTCTCTCTCACTAACCCTGCCCCGTTTCCTGGCAGTGTGGCTAAAAAGCCGTTGGGCTGTCTTTGTTTGCGTTCGCCCAGCTTCCTCTTTTACCGAGCACTGCAGAAAAGAGAGCAAGTGAGAGAGCTAGAGAGAGAGAGAGAGAGAGAGAGAGAGAGAGAGCTCTGCCCCTCCCCCAATATCAAGGCCCAGCATGACAAGCAACCTGAGATGTTCTCCCCACCCCCACCCCCTTCTTGTGTTTCTGTGTGTTTGCCTAAGTTTATTATGGCAGCAATGTGGGCAAATGGGAGCCAAGTAATACCATTCTTCAGGTTCTGTGTTCTGCATGACTGAGTTCAGGTTTTTGTACTGTTACTCACCTTTCTTTGGTTGAATGTGAACCTGACAAGATCATTGGAAATTTTCTATGAGATATTCTCAGCACATTTCTAAAACTATGTTAATTACCCAACCATTAACATATTGATAACAAAACCCTAAAAACTAAATAATTTGCAGCTTTACATAGTTGTTAGTTTTTAGCCTCCTAAAGAAACATCACCCTTATTAATGTATATTAACACATTATTGTTATATTTAGGCTTACAGTATGGTGTTATATTCTCTCTCTGAGCCAAACCTTGCCAGTAGCTTCATAAATCATCATGGACACCACAACACAACCTGACCAGAAGCACCCAAGGCTCCGCTTGATGTTGTTCCACAATTAGCGTGTGGCTGCTGTATCCTGGAGGGTCTGCTTTTATGCTGGTGGTGCTTTAGTGTGTTGCTGTGGTGCTGCTTTCAATAAAACGGTACTATAATTACATACATTTCCTTTGAGACGGGTCTCAGCCAATCAAACAGGAAGTTGACAGTGCTCTCAGAGGTGTTCTCACTTGTACTCCCAACTACTGAAGGTAAACAGGAATTACGCCTATAGTCAACATAGCGTTATTTAAACGAGTCATGGAGTCAAGAAGGGATGAATTGCGTTTTACAGACTATAGGTGTACTGTTGACTTAAAAAAATGTGTCTACCCAAACTGTGAGGCTTATATAACCAGATAATTTTGGTTTCTTTGTGGTTCCAATTACAGTGAGTGATGGAGTAACATCCTAAAGTAAACAGCCGTCCATTTGGCTGAATGATCCCTGCTGTTGTTCCTCCCTATCTCCAAGTGCATTGTGGGACGGTAAATAAACAAACTCGGGCAGAGGAGGAGTCCAATGTTCAGCCTCCACACACAGGGGATCTGTGGCAGCACGTCCTAAAAGCCAGCTGAAGCTCCGCGCTGAGTCACTCTGACTGCAGCGAGGCCCGGGGTGGGCCAGCCTGCTGCTTTGACTTGCTTGTCTCCATGGTAATCCCTCGAGAAAGGTCATGAACCACTTGGTTGGGAATGTAGGGGGCTGTGCGGCTCGGCCATTGACGCTTGTGACAAGGTGTGTTCAGGCAGCCGCTGGTCGTCTCGGCTGCCTTGTATGAAACTTTTCTCCTCCACTGGACAGTGTTCATAAATAGCCTGGCAACCCTGCAGTGAGAAGCTACGGCACATATTGTAAACGGGCTGGTGCCGCACTGCTTAAAGGTGCCATATTCCCGTTGTGTTACATGGGGTGGGTGGCAACAGAGTGTGTGCCTATGAGAGCTGTAGGGAGAGGAAGGCACCTCCTACCACAGAATTCCGGAGGGGGGTGAGTTTCATACCAAAACAACATTGTTTTTGTAATGCTGGTTCCGGCCACAAGGTGAATTCCAGACACAAATCGAGGAGCATTGAAAGAGTTGTCAGAAAAATATTGAATAGCATTTGAAGCAGATTATGCCAGCAAAAGTTTAATAGGCAAATGTTTGTTTTAATTTTTCCTCACTTAACATTGTTTGGCTCAGTAAACATTCATTATGCTTATACAGTTGTAGCCTATGTGAGTTCTCCGGGAAAGATTGTCTATGCACCACCAGCATGCATTCATTATACGAAAAAGCTTAATGTCAAAACCCAGTCAATATCTGCAATTAGTAAGATATTGAATCCAGATTTCTTTTCTCATCCAGCTCATTGTTCCTTGCCAAAAACACAGAAAGCTTGATTAAATCAAAGCCATTCACTGAACCTAACTGCTCAGTCAAGACAAATAGGAAATCATTGGGAGTCAGCTAATAGTGTTATGACAAAAAAAAGCAAAATTAAAAGTGATGCTGGCAGTAATATAGGACAATTCTGCCTGCACAGCATCAATGTCCAGAACAGGTCGCAACTGAACAGCCAGAATACACTCCACTGCCAAACTGTCAATCATTTATGTCTAACAGTGGCAAACCAGTCATTTCCCTCAAAGTAAATGCCAAAAAATGGCTGCAGCGTTGATTTGTTACATTTTGCCTTTGTCGCATCAAAATCATTGTGTTGTTGTGGTTAAGATGCTCAGTCCTATTTAGTCTTGTTTCAACCACCTCTCAACAGAAGGTTTAAGCATGCTCTGCATTTAGCCTTATCACTGCTTCTCAAGGGATGAGGGATGACAGGTGCATTGACTGGCCTACATTTTCTTCATTATCTAGTCTGTCGTTGCTATTTGGCATCCCTCTAGCCCACTTTGAATATGCAGTGATGCTGTAAATCAGTGGATCATCTTCAGGTTCCTTCATGTGCTCCAGTGCTTCTCTGGGAAATGAGGATTACATTCATTTGACTTTAATTTAGTTCAAATCCCATTATAGTTAGAGAGTGACTATTGGGTTTCAATCTCATTTTGTACTTTGTTGAATGTTGCCTAAGGAAATATGAATTAATAACAGTAACGTTCGAATACAATGTATTTTTATGAATTTCACATTTACTTTTTTGTATACATCCTGCAGTAAGCAGTACTAGCAGTCAACACAGCTTCTAACCTTTAATGACAGCATATTGTGGCAGTCCAGTGTGACCACCCAAACATTATAAATGGTAGAAATAGCATTTCTAAAACAAAATTAACAGAGTTTCCCTAACAGTCAGATAAGAGCAATAAATTAATTAACAACCAGTTAAACCAAGAGGACAACACTGAACAATAAAACAATTACACCAAGACCATATGTGTTTCATTTAAAGGTTAGCTTGTTCTCTGACAGCCTATAGTAGTCCTAAAAAACCTTTATTGGGTCACACGGTCAAGAAAAATATATTTTTAAATATATATTAAAACGATAATATTTCTATATAGGCCATAAACATATCTTTAATTTAAAATATGAAAAACGTGTACAGCAAGTACACACAGTTATACTGGGGTTAAAAGGCTAATAATTTGATCCATGAGCAACATCCTTTCACCGTTGCTTGCACTGTGACCCATTTCTGTGTCCCGATTCAAAGCACTTTTGCAATGTAGGGCAGCAGTTATGCATCCTAGCCCCGACTACTGTCTGACAAACAATGTCACAGTTGCACTGTGGAGTCGGAGGGGTGCGTTACTGAGGCAGAATAGTTTGTTCTGGCAGGTACCACGTTGAGCCGACCTGCAGCAACTAACCGATGGAGAGTCAGAGAGGAGCATATCTAAAGCTGGGGAAGGAGAAACGGTACAAACATCGCAGGTAGCAAGCAACACAGACATTGACATCAAGATTCAGGTGAGTCATTTAGTCCCTGGCAGCTTCAATCATCACTTTGACAACCGGCGAAAGAATCACAGATGACAAAAGGTACATTCATGTGGGGGCACTATCTAGGAATGAACAGGCATAGAAGCTCATTGTAATGTATGTTGAGTCATACCAGTTGAACATACCATCTGCAGAAGATGAATTATAGATTTACTGCATCATTTGCATCACAAATCCTAAATCTGTAATTCAGAAGCACAAATGACAATGTATGGATCGCCAAATGGACTGTTAAAAGCCTCAGGACTTTAATCTGCCATGCAGTCAGTACAAACTATATTGTAAATGGAATTTCTAAACAATTTCACAAATGGTTTTTAGAGTATGTAGGCGTCATTAAGTGTGTCTGTGAGCCTGCGTTTCAAAAGAAGACACAATGTGTATGTCACCGACATTTCCACTCCTACCTTTTTAAAAAGAGTGAGTCTAGCAAGGTCTCTAAAGCAGGCTTGGGTTACCAGGCCAAGAGGCCAGGGGAGGCCCCTGGCCTTTGTGTTTCTAACTGGGACTTGGAGAAGGAATGTGGGATGGGACAGGAGGGTGACCCAGGAACCACAGACAATATATTGGCCTGAAGCACAGCACACATTCGGTTCCACTCTTGTTTTCATGAGTACACATGTTTACGTAGGCACACACACACACACACATACAAACACACATGTACGTGCTGTATGTGGGCAGAATGTCCAAGCGTTAGAAAGAGAAAAATGAACTTCATCTGCTGCAATTAGTATCGACCACAGCACAACAAAACACTGTGTCTCAACGCACAGTCACACAGGCATCGACATATGCTGCGTGTGTAAACCTAGAAGCTAGTCCAGGCTTGCTCACAGCCGTAATCAATGGGACGCTTAGGTTGTGATTTAAACCATCGTGACAAGGGCAGAAGTCACATAGACAACCTCAATTAATCTAATTATCACAGATGAATGATAGGACTCAAATTAGTCTTTAGGTAGGCATGTTTGTCCTTACGTGCAGTGTACTTGAGCAGCAGATGCCGATTGCCACTCATGTTAATATCAACATATTAATGTTTCAGTGATGATGAGCGAAATGGTTTCTTGCTCAATGCAGGGAGTTACACAAGGGAACCATTTTCTCTGCAGCTCTACAGTAGATGAGACAGCTATATTTAAACCTGCGTGCTGTGCAGAAACCATGTGGTATTCCCCCTTGAAATTTGTTTGTCTGAGTTTCGTTGTCTCAACTCAGGAGCGGCTCGTTCAGAGATCTTCTACACTGTCAAAGGCTTTGTGGCGAGAATGCCGGCCCTGAATCACTCCCTTATACAGTGGACACAGGAGCCGATTCACAGCGATAGGTTCTTCAGAGAACCGTCGTGGTTTTATACAAAGCCTGCTGTTGTGCGGGTGGAGTGAAGCTGCCTTCCCATGACCAGCGAGTCTGGCCGTGTCTAAAGCTGGCGCTGGGTGTCAGGGTGGTGTGACAGCTCTGTGTCATGGATAAAATGACTGACTCCCACTCTGGTCGGAGAAAAGAGCAAGCAGCTTGTGACTGACCCAAAGTGTGGTGCAACAGGCTACTAGGTCAGAGCAGAACCCCTGGACATACACTGGCTTTTTTCATGAGCAGTCTGCCAGCCTTTCAACTCCTCTCAATTGCCAGTCCTTGGGATCTAATGGTTTGTGTTTCTTTGTGTTCTAGCTCTCTGCAGGTTCAGCCCTGCCTCTATAGACAAAGAGAATACTATTTGAATACTATTTACTTTACACCTGGAACTCACCTGACCTTGACCAGTTTAACCCTCCTGTTACCCTTCTAATATCTCATTGTGCCACCAGATGGCGCCACCTGATTGTATCGTTCTCTTTATTGTCATTGCTTTGTGTATTTATTTCTTTATTAATTATTTCTTTATGTATTTGTTTGTATTTTCGTGCCTTTTACCCATCTTGTTGTCTTCGGGTTTCAAACACACCTTGTTGTGCCAGCAGTGCACATCATATGTGTGTGTAAGCTGTAGAATTAGATTTAGGGCCTTCTATCTGC
>JAODUG010080067.1:0-12764 GCA_027564795.1 Aphredoderus sayanus
GCTTAAAATATACAGTATGTATGTATAGTGTATAGGAATAGATTTCTTTGCTACCGCCCAGTCTGTTACCTGCTAAGAGTGGCAGCAGTGTAAACACTCCCAGCTGGCCTCTCAACTGACAGAGGGTACACTGTCTCCGTAGTAGCAGCCAGTGTTCTCCAGCCGTCTGCTGACCACAGACCACGCTGTGATGTCACTCCCCACTCTAGTGCAGCCTTCAAACCTCAGGCACCTCGTTATCCTTGGCTCTGCGCCACGGCAACGCTGGTTTTAGCCACACTATGGTCTGAAGCCAGAGGCTGACTGACAGAAGGAAACAGCTCCGGCACACACCGTCCTGAACTGAATGAACTGTGTATGAAGATACTCAGTGTTTGTAGATAAACGCAGTATTTCTGTCAGCAGCAGTGTTTGTTTATGAGTATATTGTAAACAGCACCTGTATCGCTGCTTGTGACTTAATTCTACAAACCACCAAATTCTTATAGGGGAATTCAGTAAATGTATACAGTCAATTAGGTGCAGTAATGATCTTTGACAGTATGTGTTTGGTCTAGTATCTCCGAATAATCCATACTCAATTTAAACCATTTAGGTTTTCACTAGCAATCTTAATTGTGGATTGCAAGTTTAACTCCACCATTCATTTATATATGAATGGTAAGCGTGAGGATGTAAGTGTGAGGGTTTCTTCCCGAGCAGCCTAACTCTCCAATATCGTATACAGCCTGTAGTGCCATAGTGTTTTACTGCAGCCCCCAAGTCCTCTAGTGTGTGCTGGTACAAGATCATAGCACATGACTGGCCTCGCAGGACAGTTCTGTACTATATCCAGGAACAGCACACACGTTATCAATCTTTTACGAACCCCCTCCACTGAAGTGAATTTAGGCTAAAACATTTAGAAGGTGGGGGCATTGGAAAAGCTGGAAAAAAGAAACAGTTGTAATGGACTTTTAAATGTGTGCACTGTGATGACGTTTTCTGTAATTGCTCATCAGGAAGAAGCTGGTGGAGCTATGTACTGCTTATTGTTAACAACACCAGACATGCCCCTAATTTGTCTGAAACAAAGAACAGAATCCTCCCCCTCATTAAGCCCTTTACATGGGCAGAACTCTCATTCTCCTGACGGTGGCAGGATACAGTGAGAGCAAAACCTATACATAGATAACCTCGCTTACTCCCTTACGTTCACAGCTTACAGTAGTAACTGTATGCTGGTAACTCCACTCTGTCCCCGCTGGCCAATAAATATAAGATGCACCATTATCTTGGTTGCCTTGTTACTTACGGTATGTTCTTCTATTATGTATAAACTGTATGTTTGTGGCAGTGCATTGAAAAAGACAGGTCCCTATAAGCAGGGTGTGCCTGTGTGTGAAGCCAGCTGTTCTCTGTCAGTCTTAAGGAAATAAGCAAAATAAGAGGCCGGTGGATTACCAGAGGAGGTGGATGGGGGTTAAAGAGATACAGCTCACCTAATGTGTGTGTGTGAGAGTGAGTGAGAGAGAGAGTGAGTGAGTGAGAGAGAGAGAGAGAGAGAGAGAGACTTCAGGTTTCAGATCATTAAGCAGCAACTTCTTACAGCTGGCTTCTCTGCACTCTTGCTGTTATTCATGTATGTAGAGAGAGCAAAGTAAAGAAACAGAGAGAATGCATTTGTATATACGGAAACACTAACCCTTATTACCAGGAGGTTTTATGTGGGTACGCCTGATAGTGCCCATGATGGTTAATGTGTCTTACACTTACAAAAGTAATTTTCACATTTAGCTGACATTTACAAATCCTAGGCTGGAGTAGAAGGTTGTAGCCCTACATTAAAATGCACACCCACATACACTGTCTCTGTGTAAATATCCTTTAGGCGTCAATGCAACATTTATATTGATGCTGCAATTTTACGCCATCTGTCTGAAAGAGATTTTATGCGGCGATATTCATGGCCGATAAGTTGAGCGTGAAAGATGTTTAACTTGGAATGAGAAATGGTAAAACTTCATGAAAGTGTGTTTACTGATTTCAGCTCAAACTGAAAGCCCCGACCTAAGGATTTCACATTTAGTGTAACCACTAACTAGAAATTTTAGTTTGATAGATTAGGTGGTTTAAAAAAAAGCGTTATCACCGTGATAGTTTCAACAATGTGGTAATGTCTTCCTATCTCTCTCCTCTCTTTATCTCTGGCCCCCTTATGGAACTGGCGAGATCTATCCTCTTAATTCCTACTCAGTATTGAGTGTGTGTAGTTCTGCTGGGACTGAGCACTTCATGTGATGCATGATTAATGTTTCTAACTCAGGTTGTGCTTGTTGTACACTTACTGTACACACACCAAAGCATGTCTCACACACATGCTTAGCTAATTTACTGTATTCTGCCGGTTCCCTAAGGATACCAACATAAGGTACTTGTTTAAAGAGTTTTACTCACAACTAACACTAGTAGCTCAATATAAAGAGTTATTGTTGCGTTCATACAGTATGATACATACAGTATACAGTATATACTGTTAGCTGTCAGATACTCTGGCAGTAGTCTAGCAGCACTGCAGCAAACTCATGAAAAGCTGAGACCCACATCTGTGGAAGCATAATTGTATCTTTTGTGTGCAGTCATTCTCATTGAATGAGAAGGACTTAGCCTAGCTGGTCTTGTGTGGATTTCAGCTGTAGCGATTCCCATTTTCATGGCGGCTGTGGCCGTTCTACTAGCAGACTCTGGCAGGTGTTGACAAGTCAGCCGTGTGCATTTCATAGTCACGACTGAAGTTTTCTTTCTTTCGTCTCAATAGGCAGCTGGCAAACAGCAGTGATATGTTTCTATTCTAACAGGAAGTGCTGAAAACAAACTTATTTTACACCTTGGCCTAGGGATGTCTACAGTAGTTTAACAGGGAATGTGGTACTTTGATATGGTCCAGCTATAGACCTGCTTTAAAAGCCTACAAGACATTAGCCTTTGCAGAATCCTTGAAACCCTTAATTATTACCTTGACTAATTGCTAGACTGAGAAATAGTACTTTACAAGGCTGAGACACTGAATCGATTTGTCCAAATGGTGCCAATGACATTATGTTAATGCCCCAAGATAGCTTCTTAGCCATGGCAATTGCGTGTTTAGTTTTCTTTCCTCTCTTACGCTAGTTGATATTTCTTCTGACCAATGCATATATTTAATATCTTTGATGTTATGACCCCATTAGGACTGATCGACTTTGTCTACATGTGATTCTTTGTCTTGACTGACATTAATGGTTATTATGACAATGGCCTTCTTGGACTCTTTAATGAAAAGGTGTAATAAAATCTAAAGTATAGGGTAATGTGTACTACTGATTTTTGTGGATTACGAATGAGTCTAGTGCTTTAATATACAGTATAAGTTGAAGAACTCAATAAGGGTTCTCCTTACTGATTGCATTTAAAATACTTCAACTACGCAGTTTTAGGTTTTTAGATTGCAATTTGGAAAATAAGATGTTTTGTACAATTTATTTGGTATGTCTATATTATCCATAATTCTGATTATCATAAATCTTTTTTAAGTAGTGTAAATTACAAGGCGTAGTACAGTCCTTACAGCATCAATGCAGAAACATCCCTGCATGGTATGCAAGGGTTTTGCCAAGGCCTCAAGGCCTCAGCGCTCTGTAGGGGTTTGTGGGACATGTAATAACAGTGAGTGTCATTTATCAGCGCAGCGTCAGTGATTTACATGGGCCCTTGTGTACCGCTGCAGAGGATCTGCATTTATGTTGTTGGACACTGACCTCAGGGTTGTTATGTGATGCCTCGCTTCAGATATACAGTAAATACAGCAATAATTGACAGGCATTATTGTTTGAATACAGATCTTTTGAAATGGTCCGTTCTTTTGTTCCCATAGGGACGTCACGCTACAATAGGCCATTCCCACGCAGTTCCTTTTGAAGACGTCTGTGTGTTTGTGTTTGTAGTGTGTAGTCCCCTACTAGTGCTGGTGTGCTGGGAAAGAGCCTGAAGTGTGCTCTACTTATAAAAAAAGTAGAAACAAAGAACATTTAGTATCCATATATTTCTAATAAAAGGAGGCTGGATGAAAGCAGAGCAGGGGCATCCCTGGCTGTCTGCCAAATCCCCCATTAGGATCCTGTGTAAAATCTAATGGCAGGGAGGGGAGGTGCAGTAGTTATTACAGGGGCTATAAGACTGAGCTTATACTGCCCCAGTAGCTTTGCCATTAGTTTGCATCTAAGCCCCAAAATGTAAATGTGAGGGGTGGGGCTAGGAATGTTCACATGATGAAATAAGGCCAAAGAAAGAACGGGGCATGTATGGTGTCTGGGGTGGGATTTTCACTGGAAGGACCCTCCAAGGAAACAGCGTAGAGGCTGTTAGCTGCTAAACCTGCTGGAGCCATCCTGTGGGAGGGGGGGAAAGGATTGCGTGCTTGTGCCCAGGCTGCCCGCAGGCCATTTCTGTCTCCTCCGCCAATCCACAGCTTTAGCTGCTCCTGCCTGCCTCTGTAATGCGATGGCCGGAGGTTCCACTCCATGTGAGAGCTGGGCAAGGGAACGTGGGTAAACCTAAGCACAGCCTACAATGGGGAAAGAAGGGAGAATGAAATAGTTCAAGCTCATTTTAGATCTCTGCCTGTGCGTAATATGCATGATCATACATCATCAGCCACAGAGCAGTATGTTTTGTTTTTACACTGTGTGTGGGCTTAAAATGTGATTTTTCACCCGTAATAGGACAAAACCTCACAAGCCCAGAGGATATAATATAGGCATCCTGCAAAACCACACATCATTTAAAGTCTGATTACTATTATTTCATCATTAGATACCTCCAGGAGAGAGAGCTCCATGCCTTTAGGCTGTGGTTGACAGTATTTTTAGAACAGCCGGCCCCTGGGAGCAGGTCTATGAGATTATCAGTGTGTGAGATGGCCTTGGCTGCTCTAAATGTATGTACAAGGACAAGATGGGGTAATTTGTGTAGGCTGATTCTTTGCCAACATAGATAGGCGTAGAAGTGCATTGAAGTGGTGTGGTTGAAGGTGACTCCTACCTCAGACAGATTGTACTACAGACTTTCAAGATAGCAGTTCAGAGCAGAAGACTGATAGCAGGTCCAAAGGTGCGTGGTTGGACTTACTGTATTCCATTTAAATGTATAAGAAAGTTTGGGGTAAATGGATAACAGTCCCTTTCTTGCAGTTGTAGTCATTGATTTTCACCACAGAAGTGAAGATTTTATTGCTCAAGTGAGTTTCACATCTTTATTTTTCCCATTTAAAATAAAAAATAAAAAATATATAATTATTTTGAAAGCAGTAGAAAGTTTTTCTGCAGTAGCTGCACTTATATATTTGTAGCAATATATTTCTATAGCATGAATACGAACATAAAAATGAGACTCACTAGTATTACACTAGTAGTCTTAATAAAACCTTCACCCACACTCTGCCCATCTGACATTATTCAGCAGTATTATGGAGTTCATAGCAGTTTATGCCTGTTCCAGCCGTGGGTAGCATGTCACGCTGTAGCTAATTCCTAGCCTTCTAGCATCTTGTGACTGATAAGGACGTCGTGAACCAATTACACGGCCTCCTAGCTCCGCTAGAACCCCGTAGTAAACTCTGCTCATAGCCATTTAGCACCGTATGCCACAAGGTTAACGGATAAAATGCTATAAAGTAATTGGTTGACACTTGACAAGGTAGGGCAATATAGAAATAACAACAACAAGCATTTCTAGAATAGGTTTGTGTTGTGTCATCATGTACAGATACTAAGCAGCTGCTCTGTTGCTAATCAGAGTTAAATTGACAAGAATGGTGTTGTTATTGAGGGAGCATGTCACTGAGGAGGTGAAGGCCTGCTAAGTTATTATCCAGCGTATCTATCAGTCCAGATGGAATTGAATCCATGGAGCCAATAGGGCTGTGCTATGGATTTATCTTGATAAAGTACTTGTGGGCATGTTTACCTTCACTGCTGTAGTAAATTGTGTGTGCGTGTGTGTGTGTGTGTGTGTGTGTACATCCTTCATAACTTTTTTTAATTTCACGTTTAGAGTCTCGATTTATATTGCTAGAAAATCTTAAATCACCACAGTTATAAATGCTGCACTGATTAATTGTTGTTATTAATAATAATGTCGGACACAAATACCATAATCGTAATGAATGTGCCCTGCCTGATGCTAATCACTTTTGGCACACTGAATGCATTTTAAATGATCTTTGCTCCTTTCCAGTCTTTTGTGCCCGTTTGAAAGAAGCAGCAATATAAGTAAATATTGCCCCAGATACTGTATATTTGTGATTTCAGAAACAGATGCCGTATGCACTATATGAGGTATATTATTATTGCCTGTGGCGTGAGCCAATGGAGTGTGTGGTTTTATTGCATTGGATTTAATGTAGTGTAATAGCCCTATTTTTAGCACAGGGCTGGCTTACAGAGATTCGATGGAGTCACAGAGTGCTGAGCTTGCACCAACAGCACTCAGCCTCCACTGGGCTGATTGCAGCATAGTGCACGCTCCATCTCCATAAACACATCAGCCCAGCTCTGCCTCTAATGGAGGGATGCGAAACTGCACCTTGCCAACTGTATTCCATGAATGGGTGAGGCATTTGGAGCCATGCCCAGGATCAGAGATGCTTACTCTGTGTTTCTGCTTGGCCCGGGCTACATTAATGATTGATAGTCAAATGGCAGGGCTCCATAGTGAACGGGCAGCCTTCTTTTCCCACCTGACGTGGGCAGAGTGGAGGAGAGCGCCACAGTTTGGCCGTCTGTAGAGTCATTAAATATACAGCAGCTCATGGCTTCATCAGTATCCATAAGTGCTTCACATCAGGACATGGCTCCCTATAGTCACACAGCTAATATTCATCTTGATGCTGAATAACTGAGCGTCTTATATTGCTTTCCACAGGGCCTTCTACATGGACCAGTCCAACATGCTGCCCAGCTCCACGCCCAAAGCTGCCCTCATGGACAAGGTAAAGGCTGCAGTACCTGCCACAGCCTCTGGGAGAGGGGGTGATGGCGCCAGTAGCCACAGTTCTGGCTTTGGCTACATAACATAAATATACATATACCCATAATGAATTATACAAATACAAATAAGTAATTACCAATAAAAATAACCATAAATCTAAATGTTAAATATATTTAACATAGTATATATATATTTAACCTATAGTTTTAAAATACATAGAAATAAACAAAACAAAAGATACAGTATACAATTATAGTCAGACTGTAATTGGGAATAATACAGTCAATTGGGGGTCCAGCCATCCCCTAGCACACGCCCATGTGCTCTGCCCCTTCATTCTCCAGCTGATGCGCCCTTTGAACGCCATGGAGGAGCTCTACCGCCTGATGGAGAGCTTCACCAGCTGCCGGCGCACGGCTGCCTGCCAGAACATGTCCTGCGGGGCCTCGGGGGTGGGTCTCCTCAGCGTGGCCTCGGAGATGTGTTCCCGCCTGGGGGCCACGCACGTGGTCATGTGCAACAGCGGCGTGCACCGGTGAGCCAGCGTGCCCGACTCGGTTACAGTGGCCCTTTGTGTGCCCACTGCGGGCTGTTTGGGCAGACACACAACTCCAGCCCTTGTTTAGATGAGATCTTATCCTTGCTTAGAGCTTGATGGTGATCCATTTTAGGGGTGTGGGTCCAAGACGTTGAAGGCTGGAGGCTGGACGACTCTTTTCAGTCATTTTCCAAGTGGAGTGCTGAACATTTATTACAGCCAAGAAATAACAATGAATAGGTAAAACATAGTATTACCTTTTAAAATGTTCTGGTACAGCGTACAACATTAGCAGTGCCAAAGAAAACATGGTACGACAGTTTGATAGCTCAGGAACACATAGATCAACATTTCACCACACGATTTATAGGCCTATTAATATGGAAATTGCTTTGAATAGCAGCACTGTTTTCATTGTTATTGCTATCAAATTATATGATCTCAGATACCCCTTGTTTTACCTTCATGTACCCCTAGGGGTGTGCGTACCGGTCAGTACTGTACATATTCCATAATGTAAATATAACCATACACCATGCCCTGTGTTTTACATCAGTATGCATTTCTCTGTACGCACTACCATTATGGGTTTGTCGTTAAACAGGGCTCATTGTTTTCTCTGAGCAGATTATGGGCTTTTAAGAGCTCATAACACTTCACACAGGAAAGGAGACAGGTCAATTAGGCCCTTCTGCCTTTGAATACTATATGCGGCTCCTTATTTCACCTATGGTTGAAGGCGCCATTCATCAAGGCACAGGGACAGAAATATCCGGATCGTTTGTCACCCCTGATCCCCCCAGTCCCAGCCTTCATTTTTAGTCTCTCCCCCTCCCCTCCGCCCATCTTCACCCACCTCCTTCTCTCTCACACCGTTGTTCTGTACTCTTACGGTGCTCTTCCTTTTGTCTTTTGTGCGCATAATCACACGCACACGCACACACACACACACACACACACACACACTCAGGCATCTGCTGGGCATAACAGACGCTTTGACAAAGTGCCATGGATGGCCGTCTGTTTTCCCGAGTCCATTCCATGCAGTAGCCAGTAGCCACAAGTCAAAAGGCAGGCACGCTAAGTGTAGCATGACTCAGCAGGTGAGGAGGTCTGCCATATTGAATACCGTTTCACCCTCCACCATATTGTCTTTGCCACCATTTATCGTAGAAGAAAGTTACACAATGATCCAGCCTTTTGCCACTTGTGGTTCTGAGAGCTTTTATGACCCGGTGTCAGGCAGTGGTGACTTTATTGTACATCAAGAACAACAATAAGAAACGTTTTTCTGAGGTACTGGAAGGTTTTATGGCTTGAACTACCTGTTATGTTATATACATTCCAATGTAAATTCAAGTGCAGTATTGTGGTGTTAATTGCGAGTGGCCCAGGGAATATACCTGGCAGAATTAACTGAAAACACTGAATACAAAGCCTGTATATTTCTAATGTGGGAATTACATGTGTGGCAGCTTTCTCATGCACTATTGATTGGATTAGTCGGCCTGATGGATGGGTTTTAATAACAGTGAAAGCGTGATAATTTAGGAGATTCAGCAGTTTACGGAATGGTGTGTTCCTCTCTCCTCTACATATTGCTAATACCTCTTTTTATAGAGGCTTAAACAGAGTTTAAACTTTGCCAGCAAAAGGAGATAATAACAGGAGGAAGAGTATTAAATAACAAAGTCCGAGACACTTTGGGGAACTATTAAAATATTCACCTACATTCTTGAGATACTCTGTTTTAGTCGGTAAAAGACACATGGGGAAGATTGCATGTAAGACTTTTAGGGAGAAATTTCTCAACGTTACTTTGCTACCTTACATATGACCTTGACTTTCTCTTGAAGCCACGAGCAAACTTTATGGAAATATAAAACAGGTCTTTAAAAGAAGCTCTGCAAAAATTGATGACACAGTGCGGATCAAGTACTTTATGATACCAAATGAAACATATATTTTGTGGACATTACCTGACTCCTAGCTCATCTCTGCCCATGTAGTTTTATTATATACTGTATCATTCTATTCATATTTCTCGATTTTTTTTTTCCCGTCAAGGCTATTTTGATACACTTTCTACTGCCTACAGTATATTTACAGCCTTTCTGTGTCTTCCATCTCTCTCTCTCTCTCTCTCTCTCTCTCTCTCTCTCTCTCTCTCTCTCTCTCTCTCTCTCTCTCTCTTGCTATTCTCTGCTCTGAGGGGAATAGAGGCTGTAAATGTGTTGGAACCACATTAAACAGAAACAGGTATAAATCAGCCAATCCTATGACAACAGCCAAAATGAACAGGGAGACTGCAAATCTTTCTATCCTGCATCAGTTGTGGGGGTATTTAAAACCCCTGGACTGTGATATTTTTCTCGTTATCATGGTGGGAAGCCCAAAGGTTTGGGTTTGAAAAGCCCAAGGGTGGCCTTTTGGAAGAACTATCATTTCCAAATATCTTAGCTGGGACATCTTCCAGCACATAAAAAAAAAAGATTTTTGGATTCATTGCTTTTTATCAGATCCTGTCACAGTGAAGTTGTGCAACAGGAACTCGAGGGAACATTCAATCCTGATTCTATCCGTTCTGTTGCGATTTGCGCATCTGGCAGAACTGTGTCCCCTGCCACGCGTTTTGGTTCAGATTCTGCACGAAACAAGAGAACCAGGCAAGACAATCATCTAAGTCATTACCAGCCCCTCTACTGTATGTCCTTGTGTGGCTCGCTATCATAGAAAAGGTCACCCGGAGACTTTGACACCTTTTGCTGGATTTCTTAGGGATTTATCACAGGCCGCCCGCATGCGATAACAGGAGGAGTGTGTGTGCGTGTGCGTGTGCGTGTGCGTGTATGTGCTTGTGCGTGCGTGTGTGTGTGTGTGTGTGTGTGTGTGAGAAGGAGGTTCACTGCAAAAATGAATCACTGTCAAACATGTCAACATTGATTTTTACACACCTCACACCCCCAGACTTCAGTGTCTTAACTTCTGCCAGACAAGAATCACTCACTCTCCATGGACCCCTGATCATATTGGCAGGTATTAGTCCTGATTATGAGGAAGCACAGTCGACTCCCCTGACTGCAAGTGCCTTGTGACATTTGATCTAAATGAATAAGCATTATTCTCCATAACGCTAGCTAGCGCTTTGCTCTCACTCTCAGTGAGATTTCATCAGCTGAATTGATTCATTAGCGAGGATGCGGGGCCTAGGTGGAGCAGGAGATACTGTAGGCTAACTTCCACATTTGATATTTGATCTCTTCTTGCACATGTTTCGCCCTGAATGCCAGAGTAGAATGCTTACATTATGTCAAGTGTTTCCTTTACATCCGAATCTCTTGTTGCTACCTACCTCGTGAATGATGTGTTTGCATGTCTAAAAAACAACGGCTGACTGGCACTATTTGTTTTCTGCGCCAATAGTGTTCTTCCATGGCCACGGTTTTGCCTTGATGAATGTTTCAGGCTAGCACATAAGCACTGCCCAGTTGAGTGAATCACACAGACAGACATACTTAGGCTCTCTGTTTAGTGAAATGATAGATCACACACACAAGTATCTCTCAAGGCTTTTGTTAGCGTGCTACCAGTAGGAATACTACCAACGAGGGGATTTTTAGATGATAGTGCATGGATTTATTTCAAGTAGGTTTGCGTTTCTTTGTACTGTATTTGTATGTTATTATTATCTTTCCCAGTTTGTCACATGTACCAACACTAATGGGTAAAAATGTTAGTAAACCTCACTAGTATGACACCACACAACCCACAGAACCATGAGATGGATGTGTGCCTTGTATTCTTTTTCCTACCACTGTACAACTGAGAGTATGCTGCATCCTAATGTTTGGTCCCAACATCTGTCCCACAGCTGTACCCTGAGTGTGACGTTGGAGCAGGCCATCATTCTGGCCCGGAACCACGGCTTGCCCCCCCGTTGCATCATGCAGGCCACTGACGTCATGCGGAAGCAGGTATAGGACACACAAAACACGCACGCACACACGCATACACACACACTGCCAGTTTGAATATTACATATCATGTGTTTCGATATTCTTTGTTCCATCACGTCCTGGTGTGGCTGGAGGATTATCTCCTAGCTAGATTCTTTGTTGTCATTGGGAGCATCCCAAACAGTGAGATAGTTTGATTTGGTGCGGGACATAAATCATGGATCAGTGGCACATGTCCATGTCCAACACATGAGAGACAATGCATCACTATGTCATACACGCTAGCTTGCCAAATCGAATCCTTTTGGATTATAACGTGCCAGTTACATTTAGACTAGTATCGGGTTACATCTTATCAGTCCAGCTTCATAGTTACTATTAATTAAGCAAACATGTAACATTTCAAAGAGAGCAGGTTCACTAACAAGAACAAATATTAAACAAAAAATGTTTTGATTTAAACACATGACCTTTTCAACACAGTAACTCTACTGTGCTGTAGCTGTTTTAAACGTATATTTATATTTACAACATTTAGCTGATGCTTTTATGCAAAGCAACTTACAATTAGTTCATCTGTAAGCAAACAACATTCTGTTAGAATAATGGTCATAGTAGTCATCAGGGCTAACACACATTACCAATATAGCATTCAATCCTCAAAGATAATTGCTAATAGCTTACATAAAAGTGATTAATTAGCACTTATTTAAAATGTTAGCCAATATTGAGTGTGAGATAGAAGATAAAGGATAGTCATAGAAAACTGTTTACAGTGAGTGTTAAGAGGTAGAGAGGTCACTAGATGTCATACCAAGGCATCAGTCTGTTGCGGAAGATGGGTCCTGCTCTCCTGACTGTTGCTGGAAGCTCATTCCACCATTGCTGCACCAGGACAAAAAACGGCACTGGGCTGAGTGACAGTAGCGACGGCGGCGCCAGCTGGCCAGCCAAGGTGGTGCTGTAGATCGAAGTGCTCTGGTTGGGGCCTGGAACCATATTCATATATTTCTCCCTCCTTTGCTGTGCTACAGTAGTATGCTCCCCTTGTTTACGTACTGTATGCAGTAGAGTGTGATAGAGCCAGTAAGAATAAACATTGTTTGTTAGGTGCTTATTCTACATGAGGCTATAGGGGGAATGAGTTCCCATTACTTTCTCATAACTTGCACACTGCTTCTTAAAATGACTGCTTCAAGTGGCTAGTGGAGACAGACATCTACGGTCAGTTGGCTTCCAGCCACACAAGCCCAGCTCTTTGTATC
>JAODUG010080078.1:0-12763 GCA_027564795.1 Aphredoderus sayanus
TGTGTGTGTGTGTGTGTGTGTGTGTGTGTGTGTGTGTGTGTGTGTGTGTGTGTGTGTGTGTGTGTGTGTGTGCTCACGCGCTGTAGCATTGTACAGACTGCACTCTCAGGCCCAGGGTGGTCCATAGGGGAGCAGATGATTAGTGGTCCTGTGTGGCTGGGGACCTGTGCCTTTGGGGGAGGTGTGTGGGGGGGGTGTGGGGGGGAGAAGACTTTATCCAGTACAAGTCTTGCTCCATGTTTTTCCATTTGATGGTCCATTCTCTTATTTTTTCCTTTCTTTTGTTTTAACTCTTTCTTTTTCTCACTATTACTTCACTGCAGACTTGTATGTGTGTGTGCGTGTGTGTGTGAGCGCACATGTATGTGCGCATGTGTGTGTGTGTGTGTGTGTGTGTGTGCGCATGTATGTGCGCATGTGTGTGTGTGTGTGTGTGTGTGTGTGTGTTTGACTAAGCAGAAGAGGGGCCTGGCGTCAGTGCTGAGTGTTGCTGGCTCATCCTAAGTGCTCGTCTAAATGGATAGCTTGGGCAGGATTAGCTAGGCTAACAGCACACGACTCAGAGGCAAACATTTCTCCTCTCGGGTGCATGGATGCGCATGTGGCACGGGTACAGTGTCCATATGTTGTAAATCTCTCCCCTGGGGAGGGACACACGCTGGCCTGCCATCAGAGGGACACAAAGATTGGCAAGAAAATTGAAATTCCTACTGACTTATGAGTTTAGCGTTTATCATTTACCATTTAGCATACAGTACATTATAACTAGGTACATGTATAGTATTTCAGGAACAGGTGGGGTTAGGATTGATACAGGGAAATCCATGGAACTCGAATTCAGAGCCTTCTGACAGCCTCCCGGAAATACAAGGCTATCCTTTCTCCCTCCCAACCCACCAAATAAACGCACAGTAAATATTATTACAATAATGACATGGCGACTAAGTGAAGTGATTTTTCTGTGAGAAATCTTACCCCTGAATGTCCTCACATATCCCAGTAGTCAATAAATACACACATTCCTAAAGGTGATAGTTGCCAAGTCAGTGGCTTTATGCTTCAGCTTCATGCTATAGCTTATGTCTCTCCTTCAGCTCATAGTGTGATGGCAGCATGGGGTCCCACTGTCCTAAAGTATGACTTGTCCCAGGAGCTTTCAGCATCACCGTCCCACGGAGAGACATTCGCCTGCAAATAGGCCCTACTACACGTTGGGGGACGGGGGGCCGTGATACCATAAGGCATCCGTCGCCTGGGAGATAGCATGACCACGGCCTAACAACACAATGTGTGTGTGTGTGTGTCAGGATAGAGTACAGTATTTGCTTGTCACAGATACATTAGAGGGAGGTAATGCGGATGAGAGAATAAGAAAGACAGGAAGAGAGACCATGAAAAAGAGAGTGAGAGAGAGAGCGCGAGGCAGTTCTGTAACTGTAGCTTCTGTTAGCCACCCCACTGCTAGCATCGTCACACGGTGAAATAACAGTGGGGCTCATTACAATACCATTGCGCATAAAGACATACAAATGGCACACCAGGAACTATTGTATAGCATGGCCCACGCTGAGAGGAACCTTATAACACCTTTTAACATCCCGAATGACAATGCCTCATGTCAACCTACAAGCAGATTCACTCCTCTTACCACACTTGCATAACCAGCCTCCAAGGTTCCAAGGTTTAAATGAGAACAGAGAAGCACTAACTCTAACATTCCCTCTTAGGAAACAAAACAGCATCATTAACAGCTAGTAAGAGTTAAATAATCAGATAGATAGATAGATAGATAGATAGATAGATAGATAGATAGATAGATAGATAGATAGATAGATAGATAGATTTTTGTATTATTTTATTCTTTAGTTTTCATTATTGTTTTCTATACACTTCTTTGGACAAATAGTGTCTGTAATTATAGCTTGATGTGCATGTAAAATAACTAACTTTAAGATGTACTAAGTAAGTAAGAAAATAAAAGACAGATATTCTTAAAACAGTCTAAATAATCTTAAACAATTTTCTCTTGCATAGAATATTATTCTCAAAACAAGATTAATAAGACTTTACAGCTAGATATAAGATCGAATGTCTAGGTTACATAATGCTTTTTAGCAGCGTATACACTTTAAATGTAATTGATCATGGACCAATACAGACAGACAGACAGACAGACAGAGACAGATAGACATAGACAGACATATATACTGATATATGTTAACAATGGTCTAATTCTAACTTACAGGTATACAGGAGGTTTGGTGGGAGGCTGAGAAAGAGAAGGGGCAGAGTGTGTTGCCTCATGGGACTGCAGTGGAACCCCACACCAGCCCCCACATAGTAGGATGAGACCATCTGCCCTCCTCATGCATACACACACACACACACACACACACACACACACACACACACACACACACACACAGGGTTCAGCAGCAATATGGGCAGGCTTTTGCGGACAGTGTTTGATCTGTCTTTCATCCCGCGCACAGCAGCACATGGGCTGTTGAGCCTCTCTCTGTATCCCAGGAATTACTCACAGGTCCCTAGACGGTCCCTGTAGAAAACACAGTTCCTGTCTTAACTCATGGTTTAACATATAAAGGAACAGTGGAACCTCCTCGTAAGAATTAGAAGCCATTCCTGGAAGTTATGGCAGAAGCATTGTTTATTTGCTTGAGTATTTAGAAGGCGCAGGATTCATACTGACCGACTGAAATGTAACGAATATTACAAAGCATCTAATGGTTCTCAGTGACAGTCATCACCTCCCCCCAGAGTTTTTCAATGTATATTAAAATGTGGCTTTATTATGTATGCACATATAATGTGTTTTTCATTTCACTGTGTGTGTACAGTATATGATCTCCATGTGCACTGTCATCATAATGAGAAAGTGGAGGGAAGTTCTTTCTGTCACTTAGTTGTGCTGTGGTTTATGCGTTGTATGATACGATGGAGGGTGGCTAGAAAGACAGAGGAGAGACAGATGGACAAAGGTCGGTGTGGTTATGGCTGAGTTTATGAGTCCACTCAGCTGAGAGCCTGGGGCTTTTCTAGAACGCAGGCCAGCGTTAGCTTGTTTACAATACACACACACGCACGCCCGATACAAACACACACACTACACTGACAGCTATTAAGTGATCAATAGAAGCTAATAGATCAGACCAACCAACCCACTCAGCTCTACAGGCTAGATAGAGAAGAGAGGAGAGGAGGAAAGAAGGAAAGGAGTGAAGAGTAGGAAAAGAGAGTAGAGTAGAGGACAGATCTGTAACAAAAAAAGGCTGTTAAGGCCAAGCAGGCCTAATGGTGTTTGTGTTTAACTTTTTAAGGAGGGTCTGTGTGTCATTTCCTATTTATGGGTGTGTGCGTGTGTGTCTGTCCATACTGTACATTTGACGCAAAGCCCAACAGTCATGACTATGCATTTGAAATAGCTTATTAATTAATTTATGTCATCATATTCCAATTTAATCATACTGCAGCCACATTTATGCAATAGACCTGAATATTATATAACACTGTGGCTATCTTTCGGATGTTATTTTGGCAAACGTTATGACCCCATTACTTTATCCTCTGAGGGGATTAACCTATCTGAGGCTAAGCCATAAACTGCCTGATGCCCCTGTGATGGGAGGCTATCATTGATATCACATTAATATTGAGATTAATCTGATGGATAGTTCTCCTGGGGCCCAATGAAATTGCTGAGATGTTAAGTGTGAAATCAATTGATATAAACAACCTATATAAAAATGCTGCCACAAGGGAGGGGCCAAACCCTAAATCAGCCAATCAGAGCAGTGCTAATAAACACAGTTATTTAGCAAGATGATTCATAATCAGAGGTCTCATAGAGGGAATTTAGCTCTGGCTGCTCATCCATGTTTTCCTCTTTTAGATTTTCTTCCTTGGTTTGTTGTTTTGTTAACCATTCTCCTCTGCTTCTGTTCAAAGGGGAGTGTCTAGTCCCTTCATTGACGCTCAAGGGTTGTATACGTGGGAGGAGCCGAGCAGTGGAGGTTGATGTACACTTGTTCAAGCATCCATATTCCTGCTATTTAAAGGGCTGAAGGAGGCTGTTAAACACTTGGTGAAAGAGTGACCCCTGACCCCAAAGGCTGTCGCCCATCCGTTAGCGAGACTAACAAGGGGCGGCTGGAAGCAGGAGATGTGGCAAAGACCACCGCTGACCCCTTTTCACAGCAGCCAGTATAAGTGGAGCTTCAGAAAGCATGAACATTTAAGGATAACATTTTAAATGTTTCTGTCTGAATGTGTAGTTTATGTTTTTTTTTAATAATCAATAAACAAACCTGAGTGTTCCTCCCGTTTAAAAAAGTGCTTCACTTGTTTTTCTTCTGTTTCTTCATGTCTTTTTATTCCATAACGCACTGCCTGGTTGTGGCTGCCTGCATGCCCTTACTGTGAGGCCAGAAGTAGAGGTTAAAGGTCGCATAACGGAGTACACAGACACAAAGACTGAACACTGTTATCTGTCAGACCCCACACTGCTGCCACCAACACACCCCATTTCTACTCTTCAGGGAGGCTAGCCAAAAAACACACACATACACAAGGAACTTTTCCCATTTCTGATACCAGTTCTGCCTGTCTGTCTGCTTGCCTGCCTGTCTATCTCCCATGCCTCGGGAGAACACATGTGGGTCAGTTGGGGACAGTAAGAGACAATGTAAAGGGAGCAGATGTCAGTCTTGGGGACGCCCTTTGTGTCCGGGGGAGTGACATTTTCTCCAAGAAACCTCATTGACGCACTCCATTGTCATTCGTTTTATATTCTGGGATGTAGTCATGTTTTTATGCAAACTGATGTTGTTGATAAACAGTTAAATTAAACAAAATAAATTAAAAAAACAAAAATAAAGTTTAATTAAAGCCACAATAGAGAAATATTGCTATGTATAACATAAGCTAAATACTGTAAAATGTTTACAATAATGTCTCATATATGTCTCAATTTATAGCATTATAGGTGGTAAGAATTTGTTTGTACAGATGAACGTTCATGCATTGAACATGGTATTAAACATGCTTTTATTTAAGATATACATTAAATGTTGTTTGTTTCTTATTACTCTTGTTTGTCAAATAAAATAAACCTACATTTCTGAATTTAAGATTATTTTATGTTTGTTTAAATAGTATTAACATGGACTACATTGGTATTCCTGGGCTAAAAAAAATGCCACTGCTTTGCTTAATAGCCTACAAAGTATAAAATAGACTTAACAGATTGAAACAAAAGATTATATTTCCATGCTCTGTATTTTATTTTACATAATAAGAAGGTTTAGGATAATGGTTATGCAGAAACATTCTATTGGTTTTGCAGTCTTAAATTGTAGTACAATTATTACATTTCAATTAGTAAATAACATAATGATATTATAAATAAATAAGCCTACCCCATATAAGATAGCAGAAGGAAAACATATTTTGCTTTTAAAGCATTTACAAACGTGTCAATATAAAAACATTGAATCACACTTATTTTATTATTATTATTATTATTATTATTATTATTATTATTATTATTATTATTAAATTGAAATATCCTGCACACATTTTAAGTAAACATAATCAAAGCTTTAAGCCACAAAACAACACCATTACACATAGCCTATATGAAAATAAATAACCCTATACATCACACTTATTAAATACACTTAACAATATATTTTCTTTTACAGATTTCGTTTCATTATGGTTGAATGTATTCGAGTTTTTTCTGAGCCCATGAAGTAGACCTTATCTAGTTCCATGGTCGATATTCACCATTTAAAACTGTTACACCGGTATAAGTAAAGGTCTGTGTTCTCGAGGCGTTTTTTAGTGGATATATCGCATCGTCCACTGGAGGAGACGGGATAATTGTGTCTTCCAAATCTGATACCTCTGTAAGAAAAATCAAATTAAGAAATTTGTGGAATTTTAATGGAGAAATAAAATTCTGTTGACATTTATTTAATTTGTAGATTGGACAAAGAACTCTCTTCCAAATCTTCCAAAATCAATATCATGTCTTACTTTTGTGGCTTATCATGTGAAATGTCATGTCCTGCTCCTCCTGAAATGAGGCCCCGCACACTTCACATGGGAAAGGCTTGTCCTTGGCGTGCGTCCTACGGACGTGGCTGTCGTGCGCCGCGTGCGAGGCAAAGGCCTTTCCGCAGTGCTTGCACTTAAACGGGCGCTCTCCGGAGTGCTGGCGAATATGAGTGCGCAAAATACTGGAAGCCGTGAAAGCCTGAGCAAAAAACAGGGGAAATATGACATTTAGTAATTATATACTGTAGACTGTATAATTATGGCATTGCATGCCTTCATACAAAATATTAATCTATGCTACGTGTATCTATATTGGTAATTATTAATTATCCATGTGGTGCATTGATAATGCACATGTTAACGTTAGCAAGAAAAATGCTGTCATTACACATGAATACTTTCAGAATAGTTTAGATTCTGACTCTTTGGATTCTATAGGGTGACACTTTTAAGGCTATTAGAGGTTTGTTGAACGAAATAATTGAGAAACAAAACCTTCTAGTCTACCAAATCTGGGAGGACAAATCAAGAACAAACAACCAAAGAAACGTATACGCTTTTGCTCGAGAACAGTAAATTAAAAGTGGAGGCTTGTAGCTCGAGGTGGAGTGCAGGCCTGCATCTGGCGATAGTTAACACGGTATTGTCTCCGTGGAGCATGCCCGTGGAGACACAATAATGAGGGGAACGCATCAAATGCAGCATGAAATGAGAGGCCCTAAATGGAGATTCGCACTTCCCGAGGGTTCAAACGACATAACACACAAGACAGAGAAACAACGAGTAATCGCATAATAAATGTTTGCATAATAAATGTTTGTTCTATAGCTGTTGCTAGATGTATAGAATAATACACCGTCACCTACCTTATTACAGTAAACACACTTGTAGGGGCGCTCTCCAGAGTGTACGCGCATGTGTTTGTTGAGACTGGAAGACTGCGAAAAGCTTTTCCCGCATACCGAGCACTAGAGAATCACATGTAAATATATAATAAATGAAAAGGTTTCATTTAAAAAAAACAATAGAAATAATTTCAACTCGGAATAAAAATGACAGAAGACGGAGCTGTTCTTTCAGCACCATCGCGACCCCTTAAAACCCATGGCCACACATTTCTTTCAAATATTTTCGTTTTAATATATATCTCCTTTCCATTACCTTGTGAGGCCTGTGCTTCTCGTGCACGTGCAATATGTGGATGCGCAGCCGGTCTCTCTTCTCGAAGGACCTGTTGCACAGGTGACAGGGAAACTTCCGGTCGCCCTGGTCCACGCAGCGAGTGTATTTAAGATGTTTGTCTCTGTAATACTTGTAGGCGAACACCTTCCCGCATCGATCACACTTGAAGCCTTCACCGGAATCTGGCAAAATTAAGTGAAAGTATTTAGTTAAAACAGCTTAAGATCAAGTCGGCCTAGTGGCAAGAGGTATATGCCTAGACTCTAAAAGTTGTTAACCTGTGGAATTAAACATTGATTTATGGCTAGTTGTTAGTCATATTATTTTTAAAGTCAATTCGCTAAATTATCAAGATGAACAACAACCGTATTAGACCTACGGTGAAAACCCACATTGTTTCCATTTCCATTATATAAACATGTCATACCTTCAGTGAGAAGTATCGTGCTATTTTCCTCCGTGGAGTGTTTTAGCGTGAGTGGGATACCGAGAAACTGGACATAACAGTCTCCGTACCACACCAACAGCTCTTGGCCTGGCGTGATTTCCTTGCAGGCCTCGTAAAAGATCTGACCCTGCATCTGCACAGCAATGAGGTTCTGCTCTTCTGGGAAACGGGCACATTTCACCAATGACATCCAGTTCCCTGACCCACCTCTCCCGTCCACAAAATGGCTTAACCGGCCGTTTTCGAACACCTGCGAAACGAAAATTAAACGTATTATTTTATCCAAATAACAAAAATAACTAATTATGGTGCGCAATTACTATGAATTAAAACGAGTGAATCCTATGTTATATTTAATATGGATTCGGTGTATTACCTCCCACATAAGTGTGTTGTCATCGTAGGTTTTGATCTCGCTGGTGTTTACCAATTTTCCCTGGAAAGGACCGAAGCGGGTACCTTTAGAAATGCTGTTGTTATCCGTGAATACCCCGTAGTGCGAAAAGAGTCCGCACGTCGTCTGAAGGACTGCTAAACCTGCACGGTCAAAAGAAGGGTGAATGTCAGACCTAAACTGTTAATTATTCCGTTTTTCAATAGGTTAAGTTAGAGCCTAGTGCAGTATTTTTTGGAATTTGAATCGTCAAAACTATATCTTATACAATTGTGATAATGCAAGACCTGAAATACATAGGCCACGGGTGGCAGTGTTTTTTTGTTTTTTTTCTCTCATTTAGGGTCTTTACCTTCTGGAAGTTCAAGTGTTTCATTGTCAAGTGGTGGAATCTGTCCTTCAGAGACTGTCATGGAAAAATAAACATTTAAAATAATTTCTGAATGAGAATGTGCCTATGGGTTAATTTGTTTTTGTTTGTTTGTGTCTCACCTTTGCTGTCAGGAAGGGCAACTCCTGAGATAGCGTGACCCACACTGAGCTCCTGGCTCCGGGAGTAACCGTACAGCACCGTGAACAGGTCGTCTTCGCTGAAGTTATACACTCGCGTTTTCTCCGTCGAGTTTGAACAACCACGAAGACGAAATAAACTTTGCTTGGGCGGCGAGACTGACGACGCGGCGGATCTTTCACTCGACGGACTGCTGAAGTCCGACAGTGGTCCGGTGGTCGGAATATCCTCGTGCTTAGAGTAGATGTTATGTCCAGGGAGCATCTGGTTCATATACGGGATGCTCGAGACATTCAGGATTTGCTCTTGGAGGACGGACGCGTGGATTCCGCCGTGGTTCAAGAACTGAGGCGCGCCACCAGCGAAGTGGAGCGGCATAGAGACAGATTGGGTGTCCGAAACAAGGCGACCGAGCGACTTGAGAGGGTGGATGAGACTGTGGGTCCCCGTGAAGACCATGTCCATGTAGTGTGGAGCGGGGAGAGGGGCAGGGTAGAAACCTGAGCCCCGCACAGGACTGCCCTTCAGCATGACGGGGTGGTAGCTCTTGTCTCTCACCGCGGGAATGCTGGCCAGAGACACGGACATCACAGAAGCGGGTGTATGTCTTTATAGACATAAACAGACACAGAGAGGTCAGTATACAATTTTTTAAATTGTATTACACAAAAAAATAAAGTAAGATTTCACGTGAATAGTTGAACAAGTTGAACCAACTACAGATGGTGATTTAGAGGCATTGCCAATAAAACCCTACGTTGTCATTGGTTCAATTCTATAAAACTGTTTTCAGTCATTTAGCCTCGTTGGCTCATGGATGACCTTTAATGAAAACCATTCAAAATGTAACATTATACTATTGAAGAAAGACATTCAGCTGTGAAACCGGGATGCAGCTTTTGCCAAATATCCAGCTGAGTGACCACATCAATTTTCCGTCAATGACTTTAAATGAGATGTGTGCTTTAGGAACTTTGTTATTAGTCTTAGGGTCATGACACTCGAATTGCACAACTGGTTTAGAAAGAAAGGTCAACATTATTAAAGCAAGTTTAACGACATGATTCAAAGACAACATTAGACAAGCCGGCGCGATTATTTGAATATAAGATACATCCTATACTCTGCTACATTGCGCACATTTATATTGAAATTTGTTAAATTACTTTATGTAGTAGATGAAACAATAGAATAAAAAAACGTACCTTTTTTATATTTTCTCCAGTATAATTTATGTAGACCTATATTGTTGCATGACGAATACGGTCTTGTGATAGGCTATCCATATAAAATAAAACACCTTGGAATGTTAAGTAGATCTCGCGGTGGCTGCGAGCGTGCTAACTCCAGAATGTGTCTGTGGTCATCTGAGGCCAGAGGGCTCTTCAACTGTATACATTCGCCCTGGAGATGCTCACTACAGCCTCCTGCTATTGGCCAGAAATCAGTATTTCAAAGCCCATAGGAACACATTTTCACCACAGCGCCCCCTCCCCCTTCCCTCTCCATAAAAGCGCTGGCAGTGGCAACATTTACGCAAGGTTGAATACATGTATTGCTTTTATAGCCTACATGCCTGACGTTCACATTAAAAATTACATTTTATGATTGTAGTTTTACTAATGTTTCAAATGATTTAATCCGTGTAGGAGTATAGATTTAATAGGCATCTAAATCAAAATTTTCGATATTCGATTTGTATTATATTTATAAAATATTTTTTATTTTAAAACCATTTAGATTATTTCAAGTACATTTGATTAAATCGACCTATAGGCCGATAGTTGGCTATAGGCCTTGAATTATAGAAAACTTGTTTTTTAATGGTTTAAAACAAGTTTGTAAATAATAAAATAGCATATACTATATATAATATCATATACTTCTAACAGTATTTCGATGCCACTTTAAATCAAATGATTGATGAAATTACCAAGAAGAATCAATTAAACATTGCAATAACAGAATTCTTTATTTACAAGGCAAATAGCATCAGCGAAGCCATATTAGTTCACAACTTGCATAACTGTGGTTTAACTTCTCTTGTATATCTAACTTTGCATAAAACGCTCACACTAAGGTTACAAATGTCGATGCGGGTGTACAGTGTGATTTCAGTGAACGATGCAGAAAAACAAGTCAGAACGCGCAACAATGGGCTTTCTCCAGAAAGCCCATGTAATATATTACATATTGCTTCAATGTCCTCAATGAATTATCTTTTCAATACATAGCTCAGGAGACAGTTCCGTGAGTAAAAGAAATACAGTCCTCAAACCAACACAGACAGAAGAGATAAATTGAGAATCATGAGTATGTGGCTAAAATTCACCAGCAACTAATACAAGTTGAGCAATGATGCACCCATTCAATATTGTACATGAATCATTATACAAATTTATACAGACAGCTTTATAATGTACAAGAACGAGAATGGACGAAATCTAAGGCATTATGCTAGGTTTTAGCATTTCAAGGTTCTTGCATTTTAGCTCTAAGAAATTGGCAGACAATACAAAAAAAGACATTTAAAGTTCTCCAAAACCATAGGTAAAGAGAAGTAATATTTACTTTAGTGGGTCCAAGCCTGGATATTTTTGAGGGGCAAAGAATTTATTTGCTCCTGTCCTCATTATAAATGCTAAAAATGCATTGCTACCACATGGCTTTAAGTATTTTCAAAATCTTGACAATCTTTGGAAATTCGCAAAGGGTTGTGATGATTCCTTAAAAATTCTCTAAAATGCTTGTTTTTTCCCCTCTCCAAAACGTAGTTTAAAAACAAAATAGCATTTATCAAAAAGAGTGATTTCTTGTACAACAAAAACTTCACTGAGAACCCATACAGCTAACTTACTGTACTCTTGTCCTAAATTTGTATCACTAGAAAGTTTGAAATTCAAACTACAAACTAAAGCCATTGTCACACCTAATCGCCTAAAACAGTGTGGTGTAGTTGCACAACACACTTAAAATATCAACCGGCATGATCAGTCGTAGTCACATACACTGATACCGGTCAAGTGTCTGGGCCTTTCATAACAATACATTCAAATTGCTCCTCCTCATTGCAATGCTGTTAAAGTCTACACATGACATCATCATTACATTTCTTCTAACCTGTGGGCCTTAAAATGTAACGTACCGCCTTTCACTGTACCACAATGGTAGATCTATGATATCCAATCAAGAAAATGGTGAGGAATATTTGGCTTGCTCCAAGTTTTAAAATAGATATTATCAAAAGGTTTCTTTTTGAGGAAAAAAGTACTTTTGAGGTTAATGAAGATAACTTTGCGTTTGATCTCGTGCAGGAGGTCGACCTGAAACCCTCCCGGGGTAGAGAATGGCATGTCCTCATTGAACACTTGATAGTTGAACAAACTGCCTGAGGTCATAAAATATGGCTAAGTGTCTGTCAGAGCAGGTCACTCTTAACTGACCTCTGCTAGAGTAGGAATGGCTGCAGGGAGAGGGTGTGTGTGTGTTAACAGGCAGATTATAGCCCCCAACCACAAACTAGTCCCATCTCCATGCCTCGCCAACGCTGCATAATCTAATAAGAACGTGTGTGTCTGTAGATTCGCTTGTTAAAAACTGCAATAAAAAACTATCCGTGTTTAATACTGCATCCAAACGCAGAGCAAAAATGTCTTTCCTCAGGAGTCTGTACAAAAATTACAAACCAAAAAAGAAATAAAAACAACCCCCCATAAAAGTAAATAAAATAAAAATAAGATTCTCAAGTAATTGTTATTGCTTGTTTACATCACACCAGAACAGTTTGCACCTAGCAGCTCGTACGAAGCGTTTCACTCCTGACAACATAGAAAGCACACTTCTGTTGATTTTTTTGTTGTTGTTGTTTTTTTTGTCGAGTTATTGTATGGCTGTGTTGAGTCTGTCCTGTTCTCTTTGAGTGTTGGTTTACTACGCTAAAGGCAGAGAAGCAAGCGATTATCTGTACACTGTATACACACACAGCATCCCACCCTCCCCACCCACCCACCCAGACATCCCTAACCAGAAGAGACCGCAGACGCATACACCTCCACTCCCCATCCCACCCCCCCACCGCCACACACACACACACACACAAAGAAAGAATAATATCAGCACATTGGGGGGAAATAAAGATGATGGATTTGCT
>JAODUG010080140.1:0-12760 GCA_027564795.1 Aphredoderus sayanus
CGCTCTCTCACCCTCACTCTCACACACACTCGCGCCCTCACACTCTCTCGCGCTCACACACACCCGCACACACACACACACACACACACACACACACACACACACACACACACGGTGGTTGGTTGGTCAGTCTGAAGGGCTGGCTGGAGGCTCCTTCTCCTAATTTGTGTCAACTGTCCACTGTGTCTGTGTGTGTGTGTTTGTCGCAGCACCATCCCTATATTAGTGGGTTGCGTTTCCCAGTGACTGGAAGGTGTACTGAAATGTGTGGGATGGTCTGGGGGGGTGGATGGGGTCAATGGGGGTGGATGGGGGTGGGAGTTCGTCTTCACAATCAGAGACTGACTAATAACTGGTGACATGAAGGAATAGAAGAAATCCAACACCGTCTTTTTGAGTGAGTTTTTTTACTCTGTGTGTGTGTGTGTGTGCGCGTCTCGTGGACAAATCTGAGCAGTTGAGAGAGTGAGATGAGGAGGTTCGAGGGTTGCAGATGGACCGTCCCCATTCTTCACTTCTTGTTGGCGATGCGTCTCTTCCTAGTGGCCAGCATGTCGTAGAAGGGGTCTCGGCTGATGCTCGCCCTGGAGAAGCCAATCACAGCGCAGCAAGGAAATAAATAACAACGCCACATGGGAGGAGGGTCTTCAGCACCTTTGATATGGAAATGTAGTCACATTTCTAAAAGCCCCTGCCTTAACTAGATCAAAAAAAAAGGAAAAAGTTTGTGCAGTGACCTAGTTTGGTTTCCATGGTTTCCAAAGAGCACCCCCCCCCCCCCCACACACACACACACACACTCTTTTGGTTGCATCACAGTGAGGTTCTCTGGAACCTCACTACAGAACTCTGCCAAGCACGTAGTAAAAGAGAGAAGGGGGGAAACAATGGTGCACAAGATTATTGACTCCCCATCTATATATCTGTCTCTCTCCCTTTCGCTCTCTTTCCCTTTTCAGGGTGAGTCTAAAGACACTGCACAATGAGAGTGAGTGAGTCAGGAAGCCGTACACTCTGGTAAGGAACCCAGTTTTCACGGCGGTTAAATCCTGTTAGCACCAGCACAAAGCCAGAAAAACAGCTCCTCCTACCCCACTGCGGAAATCTCTGATTCTCTTTAAATTGCCACGCGCCAAAGACTGAATCTGTCCACTACGAATATTCCCACAGCCTACTGTCATAAACCACAACCCCATTTCAAGAATACAAAAACTGTACAGTGAGGTGCTTCTTCAAGACCCATTGGAGCACGCGTACCAAACCAATCCACACATGATAACACCGCCATGACTGACACTGAGTCTCCTCCACTGCAATCCATCAGAATCTGCAATGTGAAACCAAATATGGAGGGGGCGAAGCAAAATACATCTGGATTCTACCAGTGCACATATGATTGATAGACTGTATTTACTGTATCAGAGCCCATGGCCCACTTTCTCCTCTCACTGACCCAGATGTATGAAACTTTATAGTTGAGAAGATAAGCAGAGAACGCAACCATGACTTTATCAGGTTCAGCAGGATGGGGAAAAGGAGAGGGGGGGGTGGAGTTATGATTCCCATAAACACCCTTTTATCTCACCGGACCATGGGCGCCTCTGGTGAGCCACATGCATCTGCTTGTTAGTGTGTGTGTGTGTGTGTGTGTGTGTGTGTGTGTGTGTGAGCAAGCGTGTTAGCCAACTGTGAATTTCTCTCAGGCCTTGCTCCCCCCTGGGCGGCTGTAGGCAGTTCTCCAAGTGAACACACAGGGAGAGCACAGAGCGCATGGGGAGGATGCACTGTGTTACAGTACACAAGCCTCTCCTCAGCTGAGCCTTATCTGTCAGACACGGTCTATCTGGCACCGTATCAGGTGACCAACCGTACAGACATGCAACATCCACATGCGTATATATACTGTACTGTACATATACAGTATGGGATATTTACTGCATATTGACATTCATATAGTACACCCTCATAGTTATTCATATGTGTATCTGACTTACTTCTAACATTGGCTACTGCTAACACCTTCGGGAATAAAGTGTTATAACATCCTCTTATGAACATTCTGTCTATGGCTTGTAAACCTTACACTGACATGCAGCATATCACATAAAGTTTGACATATGCCAGACCTGTTACGCTACAGGCGATGAGAAAACGATGGTCACTGGCATCTCAGAATCCATATTTCCTAAAACCTAACTACGCAAACCACTGCCAACGGACCTATCTGACTATTCCTTCATCTGTTGCTGTACTTCCTGTGTTATACCCCCTGTGGAGCACCGCTGCGGAGCGTATGGCTAGAGTACATGAGCCGTGCGCGGCGAGGAGCCTTACTTAATGGATTTGATCCATTCCTCCTTTTCTTCCGGCGTGGGCGCCGATATCCTGTACACCACGTGGTTGCCCTCGACAACGCGTCCGTCCGCCTCTGTCTTGCAGGCTTTAATCACCTGTCCCTTGTGATTGGGGTTGTAGAGTTCAAAACAATTCTGGGGAGCGGGAGAGAGGAAGGGGCGGTGATGTGTTTGGGTGGATGGGCTGCACGTGAGCAGCACACTGGGAAAACTGGGTCTGTATGCAGCCTATACTGTAAGTGCATACACTCTATGCTAAATAAACTACTTATATAAAGACATACTGTGCTGTCTTGGTGAGGAGGGAACATTGTATCCGTAAGTAGCATATACTGTAAGTACATGTACTTACTTAGCATATTGACTATAGTATAGTAAGACGTACTGTGCAGCTGTGCGCAGGGTAAATTAAAGTAGGTCCCCTGTAAACACATATACATGTGATATGTATGTTTACAGGGGACCTGCTTTTGTTTACACATGCGCATGCGTGCTCCGTCCAATTCTGTCAAATATCATGCAGTATACCATCATTCTAAAATACGTGCTAAGGATGCTAAGGATACTATATTTGACAAACGTCCCCATTAGTACAAGTGATTTAGAGTCAGAGGGGTGATAAACTAGCGGTGTGAGTCATGAGCTAATGAGGGAATACTATCATGGAACAGCGGCGAGGTCTCTAAGAAAACAACACCCACTGGCTTCCTGGGCTCCTCCACCTCCCTGATACTGAGATTCTCCAGGGGAATGATCCCGCGAGGTTCCTTGTCCTGGCAGACACAGGGATGAGAGAGATGAGAGAGGATATAAAGAGGGAGGGACAGAGAAGGATAGATAGAAAGAGAGGAGGATGGTGGGAGTAAATATGGAAGGGAGAGATGAAACGACACATTCAAAAAGATGAAGAAAACAAGAAAAGAGTGTTAAAATGAGGAAAGAGTGAGATAGCCCCCCCCCCCCTCGGCTCTCTGAAACAGAGCAGCTCGTGTGTCAGTGTGTGTGCATACGCGTGTGCGGACAGACTAAAATAATGATAGTGTCCTGAAGGATAATACCAGGGTAGAGGGAGGACAATGCTGACTCAGCAGCTATCAGGGGTGAAATGCTAAACTGACAAGTCTTCAAGGACACGTCACACACACACACACACACACACACACACACGCACGCACTTGAGCCGAAAGGTAAACAAACACATTACTTCCTATAGAGAAATTGTATACAGATTAATTAGCGTCATCAGACAAACACAATGTACACATGGCTTAACACACTTTCCATGTACTTTGAATACTTACTGTTGTGTATTCAAAGTAATAGAGGCAGTTGTCTGTCAAGATGAACCACCTTCTCTTCCAGGTTTTCACTCGGCCCCCTGAAGAGGAAGAGACACAGAGAGAGGGGGAGCGGTGACAAAATGGCAGCAGTGACAGACTGGCGCCGTCCCCGCAGAAAGACATTCCAACAAACCCAGGATGTGAGGCTCCTTTTAAAATTAAACCACCCATGCCTCTCATCTAATCTGGGCATGTTGTACACATGAAAGGTACTACTATGTGCACTTACGTGGGCACCAAACTGACGAATGGTTTGAATCTGGAACACAATGTGTTTAGTAAGTGCCTTGGTAAAGATATTGCACTTCCCGCTGGAGGGGCACACACTGTTGGCCCAAAGCACTCATCCCTACTCCTCCGCCTACACAGCTCGTGGCTCACACCATTTTCTACCCCTCTCCGTTAAGCCCCCCCTCCTCACATGCATGCACGCATGCACGGACACACACACACACACACACACACACACACACACATGTGTGCGGCGCACGCACATACACACACACATAAATATAAACACATGTGACTTGTGTTTCATTACTATACTGTTGATATGCACCTAGATTTGAAAGTAAACTAACCAATTAATCAACCCCAAAACTCTCTCATCACCCAACTGATACATTATTACCAACTTTACCTATTCATTTTTAAAAACAGTGTTTGTTGATTGGAACACTGAACATGTGCTTAAAATTAGTCTAACTGGACAGGTCAGGTAGAGCACCCCTGAAGGAACACACACACACACACACACACACACACACACGCACACACACGGACACACACAGGTGCACATGCAAACGCACAGAAACACACGCAGATGCTTATAGGCCTGTGTCCATAGACACACATACCAGTAAACACAAAACAAACCCAGCAGAAAGCCAAGCGGCTTTTAGACACAGCACAACACTACAAAAACTTGGTTCTCCCTCTGGCTGTAAATACAGTCCTGTGTTGGATGAGACTGCTTGGTACAGTAGAGCCAACTAAAGCAGCAACATTCAGGAAGCTCTCCAGGTGGGTTATGAGGGCATTCTGATAAACAATATCTCAATTAGCCATTGAGTGTTTACACTCAACAGCTAATACACAAATACAGGAGTTTATGGTACACACTCAAGTAAACTCTACTTCCTGTTTACGTGTGTAATTGAGCTTCAACTAACATTAGTTCCACACATTTAAACAGTTTTTGCTAGATGTTTTGTAACTATTCATTGCATGTTTTTTCCTGTTATCACAAGGCCTCAGACTCTATTATGTTAGTGTTAGTGTATCTAATATCCTAATTTCAGCTGAGCAGGAAGAAAGATCAACTACAAAATGCACTTATATTGCATTATATCCTCCAGGGCTCTTGTTTTAGTGAAATTACAAAATATTAGGCTACATTCTAGACAGTGCTTTGTGGAGGTAAAAAAAACCTCCAGTGTAATCATGATGGGTATGTATTTGTGTCTGAAAACATTGCTAAGGCATTACACAGATTCACTGGAATCTGCAGGTGTATGGGTGAGCTATACAACCAGGGAAGTGTGTCCCCAGTAAATGTGTGATTATTACTAAGTTACTAGCTTTGTCTAAACTTCAGACATTGCTATCTCTGTTTTGACAAAATAAGAATTTGGAGGGAAAGCTTTAACAAGTGGGGTGTCTGCTGGCGATGGGAGGTCACTGGGTTTCTAGGAACAACAGCATAAATACTTATGGAGTGCAAACAAGGGGGATGGGGAGGGGGGGGGGGTTATTCAAATGAAAAACATGTGCAAACAACTGAAAACATATGCTGACAGACCAGACCCAAAGCTATTGTCTCACTGTGGAAAATAAACACACGTATCTTCCATTACTTCACACCAGAAACGATCATGTCATAAGAAGTGCATTATGGGAAAATCTCTATATATTCACAATGAATGCTACCTGGTATAATGGCAGTGCCATGTTACAGCACAACCTGACAAAGCTGAAATGCAATGAAAACTTGTACTATAAATTGGCTTTTATTAGTCGTGCCAAAAACCATGGGCACGCTGTAATGCTATAGCATTTGTGGATTCAGGTGTGGTAAAGAACAGTGTGACAGTGTGTATGTCTTGTGTGTGTCTTGTGTGTCTTCCGTGTTTGTTTATTAACCAATAAAGTTTGTGATTCATTTGCTTACTGCTTCATTGACTTTGTGTTTCTATAAATGCGTTATGAGACCAGAAGCACCTTTGCTCAGGTCGGTGAAACGCGCCACTGTTATGGAGGTGGAAGTGGAAGGAATGTGGGATACTTAACACTGACCTAATTTGAGCAGCCAGCCCTCTCTGTCTGGGTTGAAGAACGTATGCGTCAGGTCATTCCCATCATCCTCTGGGATTTTAAAGGGTTCGCTCTTTATGCTTTCATACAGGTTCTGAAGAGGAGGAAACCCAAAAGGGAAAGAGTGAGAGGCAAAGAGACGATGGGTGGGAAGCAATGGGGACAGACGGTGACAGAGAAGACGGTGGGAGAAGGGAGACAGAACCCAGTGGATCCAAGCGACGATGCACATAACACTTCCAAATGAGCCCACACACATTCCTGCAGGCTCTAAAATGAATCCTAACTCAGACTCGGTTCTAGTCTAAAAAAAGAGGCGAGAGACAGCGAAATGACAGCTCGACACATATTACACGATTATTTGGAATTGCATCAATAATCCAAATCTCAATAATAATTCTAAATAATAGTGGAGTATGAGCAGATGTGAACATAGTCAGTGACTCATCACCTACAGCAGTCAAAATGATACATTATATACTTGTGCCCTATTAAGCTCACATGAGATGTTGATGGACACTATTTTCTGTTTGCTTTCTTTCTCACTGCATTCAAGGTAGATATTCTTTCTTTACTCAATTAACCTCAATAACGCAGGACAGCTCCAGCTATATTAACTACACTGCTTTTACTATTCAAAGCGACACAGCAGTCAAATAGTGGAAACGCTTCTTACACGGCGCACAATGTCTGTCTATCTAATTGGTCTTTTCTTCCCTCATCTGTCTTTCTCTCTGCCCTGTAGCTCTCAGTCTTTATCTCTTTGACAGACACACACACACACACACAAACCGACCCTGAGTAGGTCCTCTGGGAGGTCCCCCCCCTCGTTGATGCCTCTGTTCATGGAGATGAAGCGCTCCACGGGGGGCTTGTCCCTGACGTTGGGGTTGTGGAGGCTGGTGTTGAGCATGATGATGGCGAACGATAAAACGTAGCAGGTGTCTGGGGAGGACAACACAGTGTCATGGGCAATTATGACGATTATGGGCTGCAGTGTTGACGGTTTAAACATCATAGGGTATGTGGACATGCCCTCCAGGCTCAGTGAACCTGGTCAAAACACATTGTGTTCATTTTTTTGAATAAAGCCACATTCAAGGTCTTATAGACCTGTACTAAAAGTATGGCATTTCTGAGATAACAAGGCTTTCATCTTACTGCAGAGTTGTACAGTATGAAATATAGTACAAAGCAGAAGTACTATATTTACTGTATTCATGAATGTGTTTTTTTTTAAACTAAACAGACCGTTAAATAAGAAAATGCTTATGTTTACTGATTTGGTCTATTCATCACTAGTAACTGGATACCACACCCTTAAAAGATCACCCACACATTCCCACAAAGGAATATCGAAACACACACCTTGGCTCATTCAATATTTAATATTGAGCAACTCGGAAAGGGGACCTCTCAGCTGTAGAGTGCTATTCAAGGAAAGCTACGCCAGTTTAGTATAATAAAGGTAAGACCATTGCATTAGCTTAGACAGACAGCAGGGTAAATTAGACAGCCACCCATCAACAGATGCCCATACGGTAGTGCATGTGCACAAACACACACACACACACACATGCCAGCCCCACCCAAGGTGCAATGATTCATTGCATTTTTTCTACACAAACACGCATATCAGCCCCTGCATGTTGCTGATACCATAACTATAGTACAGAGATACAGTACAGTACATACTGTATACTATAGTTATAGTATAGCGATATAGATATACAGTACATACTGTATCTTTGTGTCTTCCCCCCTAGCCTAGCATGAGTCAGGACCATCTGACCCCACCCCTGTAACCATGTCCGGAGTGTTAGCACTGCAGCACATTAATATGCATGACCTGTATTGTCCGCACACACCCCGGCAGCACGTGAGGCCAGCGGGACGAAGTGAGGTCGCTCAGTTCACCAGTAGTGACTCCTATTGACCAGCCATCCATCCCATTATCACCAGGGACACACCACAGTGATTACACAGCAGTTAGCCATCTAGCTGCCAGACATGGTGGGATACGGCGACGTCATTAGGCTGACAGAACCAGGAATGTTTGTACAGCAAACCAAACATTTGATAAACAGAAAAATAAACCTACATGCACACAAAGTATTCTCTACAGCATCAAAAAAACACTACATCAATATTGTTAACGTTTGAGAAGAAATTCCATGCTAACGTTTGTAAAGGTCAAGACAAGTCCAGCTATCATGAAGGAAGTCAGGGAGCCTGTGCATTGATCTGAGGCAGGCTGGCCTGGCTGGCCGCTGCTCTTTATGAATGTTATCTATACCGGGGACCCTGGCGAGGGCTGTCGATATATCTAACTGTGGGGGTGGGGGAAGGTAGGACAGGGGTACCTGTGGACTGGAAGACACCAGGATTGCATTGGCAGTACCTGGAGGCAAAGGCCTCCATCATGCGATCAATCTTTTGGGCTTCGCCGGGAAGTCTGAAGCTCCACAGAAACTGTCTACAACAGCAGAGAGAGGGGGAGAGAGAGTGAGAGAAAGCAATGCTGACCTATATCACATTGTTTATCACTTGTATATGTATAATGTATATTATTGTCATTGTTAAAATCAACATCATATGATATTCTATGGATATTCCCTGTTGCAAAACCGAACAAATGGTGATGGTGATCTTACACAGTGCTATTGAGAAACATAAGGGCAGGTATAAGTAGTATACCTACATACAGTAACATACAATATGTTACATAACTCAAGGATGCTCAACATATGCAGTATAGAGTACGGCTTGACATGCGCGCACGCACACACACACACACACACACAGATCTCACCTTAAGGCTTGTACAAGGTTGAGGTCGGCAAACTCGTGAAGCTCCACAAAAGCCTGAAGGACCTTGATGTTAAAGTCATCCCTGGGGGAGAGGAGGGGAGCCAATCAAACATCAGCCTCTATGTACACACGTCGGCCTATATTTACGTTCAGAAACAAGGTATCTGACAAAAAACCCTGTAAACAAACACTGCGGTACTCTGAACATGGTAAAATGTACCATGCAATATTCACTAGTAGGAGAGGAAAATCTGCAAGGCGGCCATCAAACAGAAAGCCTCTGTGTTGGTGATTTTGGCACCCCCTGATGTGAACCACATGTACCCGCACATCTTTTCCTGGAATGGCTCAACATCGCCGCGCCACTGCTTAAGAAAAACGCCAGACTACCAATTTCCTGAGGCTCTACGCCCAGTTCTGAGTGCACAGCAGACAGCCCTGATCTGACAGGATAGATGGGGGGAAAGAAAACAGAAGCTCACCGTTCCCCTAAGTAGTCCCCGATGACGGTTTTGTTTAGGCCCTCGCCTTTGTAAAGGAACTGTGCAATGTCCTCTGGAGTGTGTTGCAGAAGATCGTTCTCCAGGAGGAACTGAATCCCCTGTAATGGCACACACACACACACACACACATACCGAGTATTTAACAGCTGTAATCCTACAAGTGAGGGGATAACATACTGTACATGAGAGTAATTCTACTAGATGAGGTTGATCTGGGATCTGGGGGGGTATGAAGGGCTTTTTATTTAGCAGCCAAAGCATCCCCCCCTCCCCCCAAGAGATACTGGGCAGAGAACAAGATATCACCCATTGAACTTTTTATGCTTCAGTAACATGAAAACATGAAGAAAAGAGTAAAAGTCCTACTTTCCAGAGCTTGATCAAAAGTAGTCAAAATAATTCAATACATATAATTGAATTAGAACGGCACAATAGAGCGTTTAGGGTTACACCTGACCTTTTTGGGGTCCATGTTGAACTTCTTTCTGCCCATGGCGATCTGCTTGTTTCTTTGGGTTGTTTTGCTTTTAAGAAAGAAAAACATATCCATCATAAGTTAATTGGGAGGGTAACTAGTGGGTCATCTACTTCCTGAGCGATGTTATATTAGCAAAGAGTTTACATTAAGTTTAAACATGAAACTCAGGTAGAATAGGGTAGTTGCTATCGATGTGTGGGTTAGGTTTGTTGTAATACCTGACCCCCTACCCGTTATGAGAGCCAATCCCCACCTGATCTGCAAGCATATATGTGCATCAACCATCGTAATGCGACCCTGACCCACAAACCTTTAGCCTGTATGGCAAAGCTTGATGAATGTAACCTCTTTATCACTACTATTCTAATCTATACTTTTGATTAATTCATATATTGTAGGGCCAATATTATGAGCTGACCTGAGCATATCAGAGATAGAATGGTATCTGTGTATATTGACATCCTGTAAATAAGAGTTGAAAAGCTGTATCATAGACTGACGAATAGTTCAGTTGAAGAAGGAACATTGTTTTCACTCCCCACAGGTGTATCAAATTATCTAGTTAATACCTCTCTGAGGGTTCCATGCTTACCTTTATTATTTTTGATTTATTTAACTAGAACAAAAAAATCCAGTGTCTGTCAAGCTCTCATTTAAAGTATAGCCTTAATTTCCTGTGTGAAATGTGAGGCTATAAAGTCCTTTCAGACAAACTGTGATTAAGGGCTTTATAAATCAACTTCACTTGATTTTGCTTGACACTTCAATCTCTTTGCATTTATTTGAGATACTTTTTTAAGCAAATCTTTCTCTTAATAGTGTGACCGGAGAGCTTCTGAATATACCCTACAGGGAAATAAACACCTGTGTGTGAGTGTGTACTTGTGAGTGTGCATGTGTGTTCGCTATATCTTCCCGAGTGCCAAAAATATCCCTTGTGCCAGGTGCACATGAGACAATAAGCCAGATACATGTTTACTCTCCACCTCGTCAACCAATCAGAAAACCAGCTTTTGAATAGAGCGTGTGTTTATCAAATGTAGTTGAGGGGTTGCTCCGTCTCAGTCTACAAACAAAAGCGGATTAACAGTCAGAGACACACACACACACACACACACACAGGCACATACACCTATAAGGACAGGTGTGAGGGAGACAGTGGAGCGATAGGCAGCATGTTGCTGTACATCTCAGTGAAGGAGAAAGCAGTTGCTTCTCCACTCCAGAGACTGAGGTAGTGATCAGGGAGGCAATAAAGAGGACCAATAAGAACGTACCTCTCCCCCACACAGGTTAGCTGCTCGATCTCAGTCATCACTTCTGCGATCTCAAACTTCAACCGCTGCAGAACAGAGAGAGAGGATATTGGCGTGTTTTATACAGAATTCAATAAACCGACAGTGAGCACGATACATCAGTTCAGAGGAGGTTTGTATATGGTACTGTCTCTGTTACATGTCATTCAACCAAATGAAAGGCCAGGTTAAAGGTACTCTCCTGGTTATATTGGCATCAGAACAACATACAAATTGCAATAACCTCAATATCATCGAGAAGCTCCTTTTTCCGGCGTCGTATATTGGATAGCTCATCTCTCTCCTCCAAAGACAGATCCTCGGGTACTGGATAATAGAAAATGAAAATGTCCAGGAGAAATAGAAAACATAAAGATAACATAGAGTGGGGAGAGAGAGAGAGTGAGAGAGAGAGAGAGGGAGAGAGAGAGACAGAGATATTGGATTATATACTTCCACCAATAATGCCAACCTACTGTACACACACTCTAATGGATTAAGCTAACACTGACCTCTGCATACCTACTTAATGATTTCATCCCAAAAGCATTAATCATGCCTCAAGTTAATGCACTTAAGCTCTAATAGGAATATGACAGATCACATATTCACAGATAGTTTTCACCACTTGAATAAAACAGTCAGTATTGGAGCCAATACTACAAGGCCACATTTTAAGTAAAGCCCATATTCTAGAGCCCATAATTATTCCGTATTAAGACTGAAATGCTGTCCCTGAATGTATATATTTCCAATAGAATACAGCACCATACACCTATTTGTCATAAGCACACCTAGCGCTGAACATCTGGTGAGGCTCCCAGCTTCAAATATTTGCTTTGTGGTCGTTACCCCTGTGCTTCCTCATTTGGGGTCATTATCACCACTATGGGGTGAGGTTAATATAAGCCATCAACACACCTCAAGCCCTGCTGATAACACACGAACATGTGTATGCACAGGTAGCCTCATATGGGCACACGGAGATACAAAGGCACACACACGCGTGAGCTGCCTAGCACACACACGCGTGCATAAGGTGAACATGACACCAGCTTTTATTCAGCAGGTCCCCAGAGCCGCCTGCTTATCGCTCATTTACCCACGGCGTCATCTCGTTCAGCCTTCTCCCACGACCCCCAGCCCCCAACCCAACACACACACACGCACACACACACGCACACGAGGGAAAGGCAATCCATTTGAGAGCAGGCTTGCAGGAAGTAGGTCATATTCACGTGGAGTAGTAACAGATTGTGCGTCCACCATTCTCTCTTTCACACACATTTAAACAGGCACGCGCGCACGTGCGCGCTCACACATACCAGTCTCGTGTCTCTCCTCTCATCCTTCCTAGCGCTTAAAATGGGGGTGATTCAAATCCCCCAACTGATTCACAGAGCTGAACTGCTTTGCCGTTGTTCTTTCCCCATGGTAACTAATGGACAGACGGAATTGATCTCTCTCTCTCTCTCTCTCTCCCTCTCGCTGCCTCTCGCTCCCTCTCTCTCTATCTCTCTCTTCCTCTCTCCCTCTCTCTCTCCCTCTCGCTGCCTCTCTCTCTCTCTCTCTCTCTCTCTCTCTCTCTCTGTGTCTCTCTCTCTCATCTACTCTCTCTCTCTGGCTCACTTTACATGCAGCATAATTAAGTCAGCTTATAAACGTA
>JAODUG010080150.1:0-2500 GCA_027564795.1 Aphredoderus sayanus
TATCATTGTGGTTGTCAATTACTACTACCAATCTCCTTATCGACCCTAGATTGACAAATCAGCAGAATTACCCGCAAACACGGTAAGAGAAGGTTACACATGGTTGAGAGTTACCGAATAAATGGTAGTATGTTGGGTGTGCATTGCTCCTCTAGACAATGCTAGTCTACTCGTATATCAGTATCAGTCAGCACTACATGCTTACTGATCCAGCAAGCCCGACACAGGATGCAAAACAAACGGTTTTAATGCCTTGGTGGAAGAACATGTTGACCCAGCAGATGGCGCCAACCGCGGCTCATCATATGTCCATGCTGCTGTTGGCGCCTTCTGTTGGTGCAACAAGGTAGTATATTGTGTCAGTTTGACCTGTAGGACAGTGGGAGGTTTAAACCAGTGTTTCACACTTTTTTTGGTCATTCTCAATTTCTGTAGAAGCCTGATAATGACCCATTCATTTGAATCAGGTGTGTTGGAGCAGGGGCAGCTAAAACAAACAGGGCATCCCCATGACCAGCGTTGGTAAATATCTTTAAACACTACTGGTACCACTACTTCCACCCCTCACCTTTGAAGTTGGAGGTGAAGCAGAACACGTCATAGTGGTTCTTCTCCTTGTCCCTCAGGCCGTAGTTTCGGACCCCAGGGACAGTGTTTTTGCCGCCACAGGGCTCTCGGGGCGTGGTTATTGGATACTGGACCGAGCCGTCGCTCAGCCACCCGGCGTTGCACCAGTCCAGCCCTCCTCTCCAGGCGTCATACAGCTGGTCGAAGGACGCAACCACGGAGTCCTGCTCGTGGCATGCCCGCTCAGCGTCGTAGAAGTTGAGGTTGTAGCGGCCCAGGCGCGGGAAATACGGGAACACCACACCTAAAAACCATATGGTGAGGTACAGCCGGCCAAACAGAGAAAAGAACAGTGGACAGATACTGTCGCCTACTGACAATGACAGGTTTACAGCTAGCTAGCTAGATTTCCTGCTTTGTCCAAGCCAAAGTCTATAGGCTAGCTTCTCTGATACACCAGCCAATGTTTTTATATGTGGTTATCGAGCCTGATAAGAATTGGATGAGCAATATCTCTCCGATTTGTAATGAACTCCATGACATATAGTACTGTTAAGCACCACTTTGTTCCTGTGCTGCTTGTTTGGAACTTGAAATTACTGTGAGAGTGTGAACGCACCACAGCGTAATTAATTGATCGCTATAGCACAACTCTTGTTTTGATCAATGCAATCTAAAGCTCACACTACTACAGCAAAATGTTCGCTTCCTTCCATTTTAGGCCAGAAGTGGCACACGCACATGCACTTGTTTCAAGAAGCTCCCTTCGGTTTCATTTTGGGGCCATAATGTATATCTGTAGTAAAATGCTGAATCCGCCACAATTCTACTATCTAGTCACAAGCTTGAGACTAAATGTGTATGCTTGAGTTGTCATACCACCCTGTGTAAACACAGGCCATTCCCTTGTCAGCATGGTGCTTGGTGGTGTCAGTAGCTGTGGCTCTGGTTACTCTCATACATAATGTAACAGCAATAGAACTCAGCCCTACACACCCTGTACTACCAGGGCAAAAGTAAATGTTCAAACTTGTATACTTTCTAGAGGTAAAGGGAGTTGTGTTTGTGTGTGTGTGTGTGTGTGTGTGTGTGATGTACTTCCACATTGTTAAGGGTTCTTGACTGCGCCCCAGGGCACCCTCTGTGCACAGCGCTAAATTTAGTCCAACGACAGGACAGACTTTATACAATGACAAACTGCTGCAGAATTTACAAGGTTTGTCTCGGCACACATTTTATGGTTCCAATTAGGGTAAATTTATACCTTGCAGGTCAAGGGACACTACTGCTGTTCCGTCCTCCAGCCCGTCGATGACCTCACACTTGTATTTCCCATAATCCTCCAGGGTGATCTCGGTGATGACCAGAGAAGCATCCGAGGGGGAGGAGCCTTGAAGGTGGACACGCCCATGAAATTGTCCATAACTCCGTTTGTGATAATCCATGGCAACAAAAACATCCACCTAGAAAGAATTGTTCGTATTATGTTGGGTGTAATTTCTTTCACTGCGTTATGCGCTTTCTGAGTACATAGGAAGCTATTTATGAATGATTAATAGCAAATGAACTAATAGGTTCGTTAAGAAATGCATTAACCTCTTTCAGGTAGTCAGAGGTGAGTTTGGTCCATTTGATTCTCATCTTGCGGTTGGGTGCCAGTGATAGGTCTCTCTGAATCTTGCATGGCAGTGTGGCATTGCCCCCACGTCTTGACACCACCTTGGGCTGTTCTGTCAGCACTGACAGCCGAGGACCATTCTCTGAAATAAAGCACCCAAATAAAGCACCCAATGTTTGGACTAATAACAAAAGTAGGTTTGATCTGCAGTCAAAAAAGTAAACAGTTATTATTATGTGATGTACTGTAGCAACTTCCTGCTTCCACTAGCGATATTTACAGGATATTTACAGGATGCTGAGTTTGAGCTAAATG
>JAODUG010080150.1:7500-12758 GCA_027564795.1 Aphredoderus sayanus
TGGGATGATTTAATCAGTGAACTGGCTAAAGGGAAGGCTAAGAGGCAACAGGTGGGAGAGGGGTTTTCAATTAACCAGGAGAAGTATGCTTGAGAGGGCAAACCTTCGGGTCCCATTGTAATTCATTATTTTTCTCGGAGGAAAATGAACCCCTGATCAACTACAGAAAACATGCCCCTCTAAAACTAATATAAAAATAGCTTGAATGCCATTCAACTGAATGAGGAGGAACAGACAGAAGTGAATGGATGCTTTGAATAAGTGCCTCTTACCATTTATACTGGAGGGCCAATGTAATTTTTTGCAATGCAAAAGGTATCCCTGCTTCATACAATATAATATGCTGGCGTGAACTGTATTTTGCCTATGTGGGTTTTGTTACAATTGTAGATATTTCCGTCTTCTGTCCCTGAGAACATGGCAAAATAATTTCATATTTATCGCAATACATGCAGCACATATGCTTTTTTTTTTTAAGGATTTTGCGGGAAATGGCTATTTGTTAGTAAGCTAACCACTAGCCAATCTAATTGCATCAACTGTAAATGTGAGTTCATGAACGTACCTGACAATTCTTTACTGCTTTACTGTCATGTTGGCTCACAAACAAGAAATTCATTTTGGTGTCATGTGTACCCCTTCACTGGACCACAAAAAGTCACATGGAGCCTTGGTAGCTTCACTAGCATGCTAACTACAAGTTATGGGGCTGTTGTCAGTGGCACATGATCACCAGATTAATTGTCTGGTTTGAGTCACCTTCTAATTTGAACACCTTCACAAGGTATAGGACTGGTTTGGAACATGTCAACCTCTGTTTACTGACCCACCCACTTAAGCCAAATTGTCTCACAGATGTCCCCAGACACTAAACGATATTATAATAAGTATGTCCCTGCAAAGTTGTAAGTGAACATCTCAATTATTCCCCATGTCAGAAACAAACACATTGAAAAAATATGAAGTGAGAGTTCATTATTACCGTATTCAATTTCTTTAATTGATTAATTGACATTGATTAAGGTGAGGACAATAATTAATATTTAGCACCAAGCTGGTTAACATTATTGTTTTGCGTTTACTTAAATTAACTTATAGTTATTTAGTATAGTTGTTATAGTTATTTAGTGTAGTTTCATGGTGAATATGGCCAAATTAGCATACTTTGTAAATGCTGGACATGACAGCCAAATTATATGTGTGCATGTGTTTTTAAACACTTCTTTCAAATGTCGGAGAGGAAGGGAGATGGGTAAAATATCAGTATAATTAATCTTTTTACAGACAGTCAGAAAGCGTGGCCTATCATAATATCCATTTTTTATATTATTATTTAAATAATAATCCCTTGTGTGCAGTCTATCACTAAACTTCTCTTCAGGATCACTCTATAAACACAGGCCTACACTCTGTGGTGATTTCTGAGCTGTGAATCACTAAACATCAAATGTGTGGGAGTTTGTGTTGGGAAAAGGCTTGCTGATTCGTTCTACAGTATCTATCTTGAACTATTGATTTAAAAAAAGAAGAAGCATTCTTGTTGACTGTGGACCGCTTCTTTAAGATTTAGTTATAGAAGCTTGTCTACTATAGGTGTTCTGTGCTATTTCACATTAACATTAAGTTGTAAGGCAGGTCTCAATAAGTTGAGGGTGAAAACTACAGGGGAGATAGTGCGAGTTAATTAAGACATAAGCTACCCTGACAACATGATTTATTACACTTTGGGGGGGTCTCAATAGAATATTGACAACATGCTTTCTTTGCCATGCATTTCTATTTTCCTGTATCTTCAACATCATGGATCATGCCACGCTTGCTATTATTGCATTAGCGTGAATCGTCGCCTATACCGGCGGCAGCAGCAGCCTGCTATTCTTCCCATCACCATTGAAGCACGGCGGCAATCAAAAATGTCACTTACTCAAAGTTTAGAAAACAATTATTATTTGAATCATAGAATAGTATCTCGAAAACGATATTATTATTCATTTCTGTTTTGTACTACTCAGCATAAAGATAGGTAAAATAGGCTAAAAGAAAATAAGGAATATTACTGTAGTTTCCAACTTTAAGTGTCGCGAATGAGGACTCCTGCAAGCATGCACTGTTTTTCATCATCATTACATGCACACATTTGTGCTTTGCTGTTTTGCTATTTTTCTCTTTGCAGGGAGACTTGTCAATCCTCACACAAGCAAGAAACGCACAATTGCACCCCATTTCCCCAGGTAATTGATATATATATATATATATATATAGAGAGAGAGAGAGAGAGAGAGAGAGAGAGAGAGATAGAGAGATAGAGAGAGAGAGAGATACCTGAAAGCCATGGTATAGTTTGCACACTGGATAAGCTATGTAGACAGCTAGAGAATAGGTAGAAATGTAACATGTTATTAGCATCTTAACAGCAGATGTCTTATATTAAGGGCTGGAGAACAGTGCAGCCTTTTTATTGGCAAGGCAGCAACTGACAACACAAAGCAACAACAGTTATGAACAAGGTGACAACTGTGTTTGTGCGGACCTGCCAATTTTTCTTTTTTAATTGTGAAGCAAAATGTACTACACACGATTTAGCACTACAATATCCATATGCCCAAAACACCCATGAATAATGAAGAGAGCATGTACAGCCCTTTTGAACCACGCACCTGGCACACCATTTTATCTGTCGTTAAAACTAGCAAAAGAGGATTTAGATGCCCTGTCACGGGTCGTGTGCGAGTGCAGGCGAAAATAAATGTAAACAAACTAAAAGAGAGTATGCTCAAAGAAAAGGTTTTAATCCAAAATAATACAAAGTACAAAGACCGCCTCTGACGTTACACGTATCACTCCAATGAAAGTAAAACACGGTAAACAAAAACCCACAACCAAACACTAAACACCCTAAATACCCTCTAAAACACCCCAGGTGAAGCCTATTCCCAATCACCCCAAGTGCAAACAATGTCCAGTCTGTGTTCTCCTGGTCTCAAGCCGGCGAGACAGGAACACCCTGTGACACACCCCTTAAATGCACTTACACTGTCGGTCGTTAAAATAGGGCCCTTCATATCTTCACTGTAGACAAATCAGATTTCTTTTCTCAAATCTGATTGTTTGAGATGCCTGCTGTTGAAGCACAAATTCAATGCAAATAATGTTGCATTTGACTTAAGTAGGCCTGTTACCATGTGCCTAACATACTGTATGGAACATGGCATACTCTATGTTTGTGGTATACTTTATGTTTGTGGTGATACTGCATAAACATTATAGGCAAAGTCACACATACTATTTTACACATAACTGCTTCCTGTGGAACAGAAATACACTGAGAATGGTGCAATATTGTTGCAACACAGCCTATTTACAGTTTTAGCCTCCTGCTTGCACACAACTGCAGTTCAACAGGGGTGGAAAATCCCAATGTTGCGTTTCACACTGCTTCCTACATGCTGCAAATTACAGCCTGCATGTCATTCATATACTGTACAATAAATGTGAGCCACAGTCAGTTCCTAACCACGCATTGGCCTTTCAACCCGGGGATCAGATGCAAATGGGGGAACGGTGTTTGAGGTTGTGTGAAGTAGCTCCTCTGCACATGTGCAAACACACACCACACCAGAGCTTGTATCACGGAAAGCTTCTGAGATCTCACAGAGAGCAGGGTCTGGTCCTCACATTTGACCCTGCCTGGAGCAGATTGAAGATGCCCACAATGTAGGCCTTCACATTGATATACAGTACTGTACAGGCATAGTGTACATGCATGCACTCGAATAACATGTGCACAGCGCATGCACATACATACACAAAGATCCATTGAGCAAGCACGCCCTCACACGCACACACGCACACACACACACACACACACACACACACACACCAAACACACAATGAGTCACACATGCGCTGTGTTCGAAAAGAGCATATCACTGCAGATTGCCCTCGGTATAATACTCTTGGTAAATATTCATAAGGACAATCTTTCCACTCTCCTAAACCAGCAAAGAGAATGAGTAAGTGTGTGGGAAGATGGAAACATGGGACATAATGAGAGTTGGAGGGCAGTTTATAGGAGAACGATGTAAAACTGAAACACAGGCAGAAGCATGATGGAGAATTTGAATGAAACCTTTCATAAGGCGTTGGAGTGGAACGTTTTATGACCATAATAATGGTGGGAAATGTGCTTTGACTGTATTTATAGTCTGCTTTAACAATATGAGGCTGATGCTCTTACTGTACGCTTTATATCAAGACACAATAGACAGATTAATTCCTACGTACAACACAAATACAACACAAACACATATGTTAATCTTGTTTGTGTAGATACTGTGACAACAATATCCCAAATGCTCTGAACAAGCGAACTATCATGTTAGTTAGGTATTTACAGTACAGATCCTGGAGAGGTAGAATGTTTTATCCACTCGCTTCCTGCTTATGGTACAGTGAACCGCCTCGGTCTTAACAGCACTTTATGACTTGTGAAAAACAAAAGAGAGGGAGAACAGAGGAAATGCTGATGTAGGCCTACTTAAGTCAGTAAGGTGTAAAGAATATATGACGTTTTTGACAATAGGAAGGTATTAAGCATTTGATACGACTTTCATTTTTATCCTGTATTGATCTGTAATATACAGTATGATGTATACAGTATTAGGGCTGCTTCCCATTCCACATATATCCTTAGCTTACTGATATCACTTGCACCATCCTCAAGAAGATAGAGTGGTCGGCATCAGTGGAAATGTAATAAAAGTAATGCAATGCGCTGCTTCATGATGAAGCAAGCTTGAAATCTATTTGAAAGCCCTGTTAGATTTGCAGTCATCCATTTCTGTCTCAAAATGAAACCCACATTTTTTTTTTCCTGTTAACTGTCGCTATATCTCCTTTAGCTAAAAGAAGGATATACTGAAAGGTGCTGGCCGGCCTAATAGACTAATTACCTCCAGTCCCAGAAGGACTGTAACAGCCAAATGTAATAAAAACAGCACACACAACGCTTTCCACTTTGCATTAGCGCGCATGACTTTGTGTTTTTGGTGTGCATTAGCTTGTGTGAATATCTCTGTCTCTCTTTTACGCACCCACACACACACACACACACGCACACACACAGATTTTTCACTTTTCGTGGCCTTTTTTGAGACAGTAATCCCCAGTCGCAGCACTAACAGCATTGGCAGAGCATGTCCAATCCCGTAAATACCACTCCAGTGAGCCCAGGGTGGTGGGGGGGGGGGGGGGGGGGG
>JAODUG010080161.1:0-12756 GCA_027564795.1 Aphredoderus sayanus
GGCTTGCAAGGAGTGGATGGGAGAGGGGAAATACCCCCCCCCCCCCCGCCCCCCGCCCATACACACACACACACGCACTTAAACAAATACACAAGGGTTTCCCAGACACTTTGACTCTCCCAAGGCTCTATAAGGTAAATAATCTGTGTTTGATCCTACATGATATGTGTGCGTAAGGTCTTCTGAAAATTACTGCAGTACCATCAGACATCCCGCAGATCTGGAGGTGAAGAGATGCCCCCTTTTATAGGGAGCCTCTCCATCATTTTCCCTAGCGGCCTTCCCCTTATTCCTTGCCTCCTTTGCCTCGGGCTGTGTTTTACGCTTATGTCTGTGTGTGTGTACATGCAATCTTCCGTCTCATTCAGAATGCTGACATGCATCTTAACCCTTATGTTGTCCTTGAAAATATCGTATTTAGCCACCCGGCGGCGCCTTCTGATTGTGTATGTTTTTTAATTGGCATTGCTGTGTGTATTTAATTCTTTATTAATTAGTTCTTTATGTATTTATGTTGTTTTTTTGTGCCTTTTAACCCTCCTGTTGTCCTCGGGTTTCAAACACACACCTTGCTGTGCCAGCAGTGCACATCATATGTGTGTGTAAGCTGTAGATTTAGGTTTAGCGCCTTCTATCTGCCACAAAGAGCTAGTGATTTGGGTCATTTTGACCTGGAAGACATCACGAGGGTTAATAGCTTGATTGCATATATTCCCGAACACATGAAGTAGTATTTCCCAGTATTTCCAGGAAAATGGAATGTTAAATTACGAGATGGATGTCACCAGGCCGTGAGCTATTCAGCCCTATTGCAGTCAATTCTAGTAATTTCTCTATTATGGGAACAGTAGGTATTAGACTCATCACATGACCTGACACCACAGTCACACTCTTTGGTAAACTAAAGCAAGGTGTATTTGGAGAAGACATTATGCAATTCAACCTTTAGACCGCAGCAATCAATCAAATCAGCAGTCTTAGCGCCATCCCTTGTGCACACGTATGCACATATGCACAGCAACGCACACCCACACAAACACTAGCAGGCCTTGGCCAAAAAGTATATCACACTTTTATAGTAATTAATTCTCTGGCACATGCAGGGGAGGTGGTTCTGTCAGAGTCGAATCTTCTGCACCATTTAACAAGATAATGGCAGAGATTTTTATGATGTCTTTATTTAAAAGTGACCTTGGCTCCAGTCGACAAGGTGTTGGCAGCTACGGTACTGAATGGAGTCTTTCGACTGGCCAAAGTAATAGTGTCATGTCAACTGTATTCTCATGAAGCAGATCATTCAGAATAGGATGTTTTAGAGACACCCTGCCTCTTCGGGCCTGCCACAATTGTCCGTCTTCAGTAGTCTTCGGTCTTCCATCTCCGCACACTGACTCACAAACACACACCCGTTCTAAAATACATGCTTCAACTGCCTCTGGGTGCCCTGCCTTGTACAAGTTTACACTAAAGACAATAAGTCGCTAGCTCTTTGGCAGAGGGCCAAACGCAGGTGCTAAGCCAAATCAGCCAGTGTTTGAGAAAAAGTTAACATGATGGCAATGCAGGAGCTGCCAAGGAGACACGTAGATCTTGCTGCCAAGATCAGGAAGACAGCTTCTGGTCCCTGGAGAGAGGGACTGCATGCACAGGAGTACAGTACGTCTCTGGTGTGGAAAAGCTTCTGCAGCAGAAGGTTTAAACATTGGTACACAGTGTGTGTGTTTGTGTGTGTGTGTGTGTGTGTGTGTGTGTGTGTGGGGGTGTTTATGTGTTCATATTCAGTGTCTGTTCAATGTTCAGTTCAACTTTACAAAGCAGGAATTGTTTACAGGCAAAAACAACTGTTTTCTATCAAGGGAAGATGACACCATGTGAATAATCAATTCCATTGTATAAGCTGGAGAGTCTAGATCAATTTACAAAATTATTTTGTGCATTCTGTCTAAAACTTCCTAGTGACTTTAAGGATTCTGACAGCGTAGATGAAAGTAGACCTTTATCTCTGTTCATAACTGCCTTTCGCTTCGATTTGAACCACAGATATCGATTAGAAATCAGGGCATAGATTTCCAATAAGCCCGTGGCGCTATGTATCCTTCATGTCAAATGCATACATAGTCAATAAGAGGCTCAAATAAAGAAAATCACAGCTACATCTAATCTAATGGAAACATTTCTCCCCAAGGATTCATATATTGAATCCTAAGCTAGCCTTATTACTCCATCCATCTAGATCAAAAATAGTCAGTGGCAAAGTAGGCAGAAAACATCCACACATACATACACACACATACACACTACAAGAACGAGTATTACAGTATCTGCGCAGAATAGCACGGCCCTCATGTAAAAACAACCAGTAAAAGTAAAATGCTATAAGATTAATAAAACTATACAACCACACACAAAACTCCCGGAGAATGCTTACTGCCAACTGTCTCGGTCTCAGAGGACCAGACTGTTGGCGTTGCCAAGGGACCTACCTGTGGTGGGCTGTTAGCAAGTTCTCATCGACCCGAGGCTATTAACCACAGAGGCCTGCAGGGGATACTATTAATAAAAAAACATCCTTCCAAAAGGCCTTACCAAGGGACTCCCGGTGTGTCTGCTGCCTGCCATCTCCTGTACGAATCTCCCCGCGTGATGTTTCCCTCGATAGAGTCCCTGGACTCGTGCTGACAGGTCATCCTTCATATACGGTGGCCGCCGCAGAGTCATTTGGAAATCAATGGCCCCTGAGCTGGAGGCCTCCTGCTGCACACTGACGCCACGTCAAGAGGTGAGGGCTGTTCTCAGTGTCCTTCAGCCTTGTTCTGGTCAGCTGCGGGATGAACAGCAGAGTAGGGCACTAAGAGTCTAAGGCATGCGTTTGAGTGGAATAATGATGACTTTACAGAAGCGTTTGTTACATCAAATGGCCTGTGTCTCAACAGCTTGCTTTATTGCTGGTATGTTTGTTTGTTTGTTTGTATGTATGATGTTTCTATAGGCCTACTGTATACTTAGCTAGGGTAACTTATTGTGGATTATAACATGTCTAAAAAGAATGTTGAAACAGAAACATTTGCTTAAAACATTTAAAATGTCACCTTATTAAAGAAAACAAGATCTTGCACAGGAAGCAATAAAGCACTGTGTGTAAACATATATGTTCACTAACAGCTTCAATCTATTACATACGACTATGCCAGTTTACTAAACATTGGGTTGAAAAATACAGGCTCAAAAGTGACAACAAGAATACTGCAGGGGACAGAAAAGGATGGGAGTGAGCATGTAAAGATTTTACGATTACATTTTAGTAAGACAGTAAACACTTTTAAGGAGAGGTTATTCTCTTTATAAACTGCCGTGAAGGAGAGCAAGGAGCTCAGCAAGCTGCATACTTAATTGTTATAAAAATAACATTTCATCTAAAGACTTCAACGGCAATTGATCACAAAATATTTAGTATTAGAAGGTTTTCATGTCGCAGACAGCACAAGCTTAGCAGACAGCACCAGCTTAGCCAAGAACACATACACAATTCAATAGTTTAATTCAACTCCATATTTATAATGAAAAATAAATTATCTTCTTACATCTTCAAAGCCCTTCTGTCCTATGGTGGACAAGTAACCTGCACAGACCAATTGACGAGCCCAGTGAATATAAATGTGGTTGACATCAAGAGGGGACCAATATCTATGCCTAACAGGCAGTGCTTCCTAGCTGTCTCTCATTTATTGTTGTATAGTGCTATTGCTAGTGCTTATTGGTAAGTCTCCAGATGTTTACTCCAATATTTAGGAGACCAGCGAAGCTGCTTAAAAGCTACTGAAACAATTTTGGAAAAATATATAGCACCATTTTGGGGATTTATTTTAGCGGGACCTCAAAGGACTGGGCAAGATTATTGTGAAACTGATACGTTTTCAAATCAAATGTAATAAATGAATGTTTATTACATTTAAGATTGTATTATATATTTAAGATTTACTGTCCCCATTTCAATTTATGTTGCTTTTAGTTAACTCTATACAGTATATGCTCTCACTTGAAATCCACAATTGTCTGTATAAAACTTATTCAAGAATTATTCATAAGACAAGTAAAACAAGATGAGAACCCCTAAGATCAGAATATACATGACTCCAAGTGATTTGCCCAATTCATCAAGTCAACATTGCATTTAATGAGGCTGACTCTACGTGTTCAATATCTACAGTGAGAACCGTACAGTTAATTAATTATGATTATCCAGACTGTTGTTTTTTCAACCAATTTATTTTTTTATATATATTTCTCCTACTACTATGTTGCTGTGTTCAAACCTCTTTAAAATGTACAGAGCTGTTTAGCAGCTGCTGCAATATATTACAGATAACAGAAGGGCCCATAATGACTAAACAATCTCTTCTTTGTACGGGCAGAAAATAGATGTAGTCCATCTGATTAGGTGCTTAGTTACCTCCCCAGTGCTGTAGAGCAGAGCGCCTTTAGGCCTATAATAAAAATGTAAAACCTATCCTTTTGAAACCTACAGAAAACATTATTGAGCCTATCAGGCACAGTATAGTTTCTGCCAGGCAGTCCTTGTAACTTGCTAGAGAGCAGAAAGGGATTTTGTAAAACTAATGTGTTGCCCAAAGCAGTAAAGGTTGTGCTTTAAAGCACGCCGACACCTTTGTGGCAGAGGTTTGATGTAATTGATGCGATCCCCTTTATAGCTTGTGTGCAGGATGCCTTTGTGTTTGAGCATCCTTGTGTGTATCTGAGAGGCAGAGGGAGGCAGAGTGTGGTCAGTCGAGGGTGTGTATTCCCTGGTACATGGCCCAGAGTTGACAACAGGAGAAAAGATTGCCTCCCGCAGATGAATCAATGTAATGAAGGTTGAAATAACACTTGCTTGTGGTAACAGCGCCATCTATTAAAGTAAACTGCCATTTGGAGTTTGTCTTGTGTGTACTCTGTGTGTCATGATTGTATGTTGTTAATATTGGATGGATCGAAGTGAATTGATGGACCTGAATACGAGCAATGTTGTGTAAATGCTATATGACAAAGCATTTACTTTGTCATAATGAATAACATGAAATAGGCAGGCACAGTTCTCTGTTATATTCAAGTTTAAAGGTAGAGTCAGGGATTCTGGATTTTTCTTGCTGATATTTTAACTCAAAACAAAAACACCTCTCCCTTCAAGGCCATAGGGTGCTCCCTCATATGCTCTGCCTCCCACTATCCAAGCTAAGGCTGGGATAGTGTGGTGAGATGTGCACCTCTTTGTTTGTGTTCCCATTTACACAGCCAGGGTTGTGTAGAAATATTGGATATCTTATCAGCTCGCCCATAGAATGGGTAGCTAGCAGACCGTGAATAGATTTTTACTGAATTTGAGAAAAAGTACATTAGCTTATAATCACTGACTCTACCTTTAAGATATTAAATAGCCAGGCATATATAACCGTAACACTAGTATAACAGAAAATAAACATCTTTGTCCGTTATTGATCTTGCTCACCAACTGTGCTGAAAGTCACATAAGACTGGTCAACAGTTTTCTGAATTCAAAATATGGAAAGCACTGGAGTCAGCATAGGCAAGAGGGCCTCGGTAACATATTATGTTATTGTATGTGTGGTGACAAAGCTTTCCTGTGGGCAACAAGACTGTACTGAATCTTTTGTGCAGTGAGTATTCCCTTTCGGAGGTCCACAGAAAACAGAATTGTGTATGTTTTCCCTCCATTTACATCCACAAACAGCTGCAGTGTCCCTACACAATAAAAGTCAGCACTCCACAAACATGTTTGTCTCTCTGACAGTCTAAAGAGTCTGACATACAGTACATCAGTTCCCCTTTGGAGACACCCAGCCATTCTCTGATGGCCCATTGGTGTGATTAGCATTGGTATGAAAGTTGGACTGAAGATTGTCTTTTGATTCATCTTCTCCATGTCAGTAGAGCCTCGCACGGGCTAACCATAGTCATTTCTATGGCCTATGTGGATCACAGAAATAACTCATACTGTCTAGGAAGAGGGGGGACTGCTGTGGCTGTTTATTCATTCAACAGGCTAAGATAGTGGCCAAAGGGGACACCACTGATGGCTTTGGATGGGTTGGGGGGGGCAGAGATTTTTAGGATCATCATGGCAACAGGGCAGCATGACAGTATAATCCTTTCAGACAGTTTGTTTTACCACAAGCCTTCTGTCATAGCGCCTCGCAGGCAAAGACTGACTTCGGTCTCTGCAAATAATTAGATAGCATATTATGACCGTAGGGGTGGGGAATAATACCACATAACATTGAATCAACACAGATATATCAAATTATGCATACACTTTTCTAGATAAAAACACCAGCAGCAATGTTACACAAGGAACACACCATAGATGGGGACTGGTTAGGGTAATGGACGCCTAAGTGAAAGTCAAAGTGTAGAAAATATTGTCATTTTTTTTTGTTACAGATTTGCTATGATTAACATATAACCTACTGTAGCAGGTGCTTTATCTTAAGTGACTTACAGTGAGTACAATTACAGGTATAAATGAACAGATAGGAGCCACAGGCCTCAATGATTCTTACAGCAAGTTGTGGTTCAAACCTCTTCTTTAGTCTGGGAGTTGACCACCCTAACCGCTAAGCTGTCCTGTCAGCGTTTCTTGCCGCCATATATCAGGAAATCCTTCAGTTGAAGAGAACACAGCAGTTAAAGCCTTTCATTTTGCATGTGAACCCGAGGCAAACCAAGGGAAAAAGCACACGTGTGCACACACTGACATGCACGCACACTAGCATTTTAATTAGCACGTACAGCATCAGCCACATTGACGTAGATGGGCCTATTTTAGGGGGGCTTAATATGAATGCTGGAAGACCATGCCCACAAATCCCCCTAGTGAAGGCTTACAATAGGCCCCTATGTCCTGTAAAAAGGTAAACTCAATGTTTTATTTTCGATATTAACTGGGACTGCTTTTGATAATTCCCCATCTGTGGACACAGTTAGTCACCCACCATGTGGTAAAATATACATTGTTTTGGCAACAGCTGTCTTTTGTGTGAAGAGCTTAAACATCTTAAAACTATAAGTATTGGTTTGAAAGGGATTAACTGTTAAGTAAGGAAGAAAGTTAGGAGAAATTAGTGCAGGTATGGTCAGATTGTAATCATGCCAGTTTAGTTCATAAAATGAGTATACAGTACCTCTACTTGCCTGGCAAGTTTATCATGGCAAGATTTTTGATAATGTTTAGTGATTGCAAAAAGGGGCACTGTCAGTACTCTAGATAGTCTAGATTTACCTCCTTCCCCCCCGCAAGTCTCCAGCTAAACAAATACAAACATGTATCTGTCGCTCAAGATATTTAAGATGGAGCTCAGTGTATCTAAGCTCGCCAGCAACTTATTTAGTATTCAGTGGAGTCTATGCTTGGGCTTGGAGGTTGGCAGGTAGCTCACCATTAATATCAGCATTTGCAGTGATTAAAGTGTGTAATTTCTCATTAGGGCTCAGCAAACGACAGACAGGCTAATTGGCACTCTCTCTTGAATGGGGCCCTGTAAACGGCTGCTGATATCAATTACATGTGAGTGGACATGCTTTAGAAGAGCTGCTTAGCCAAGGGAAAGATGGAGAGAAGAGTGAGAGAGAGAGAGAGAGAGAGAGAGAAAGAGAGAGAGAGAGAGAGAACTGAAGATATTGCAATTTAGTCCCCCGGTGCAGAAATGTAGAGGCATTGGTTTGAGGTGAGGAAGGTAAACATAATTAATTGACACTGGCCATTTTAATGTTTTTGAATTTATGCACTACTCTGGGGTGCTTGAGGGTGCTCAATGTCCATTTTCTCTGGTTTGGTTACAGAGCTGAGACACATACTTAGTGTTTCATCATCATTAAAACTTAACAAAATCTAAAACAAATTCACTGCTTATATCTGTTTGCATATGACATTGTTGAGGAATGTTTGAAATAAAAGCATGTTGCAAGGAATTAGGCCTACTGTATACTGTAATGTGCTGTAGTTACAGTATTGCTATTCTCAATATAACAAAACTTGAACTTGAAGTCTTTTAACAAATTAAAATGAATTGGAATAAACATCTTGTTTGATTTCATGTTTTCTTCACAGGGTGATAATGTCATAATCATGAAGTGTATAGGAAAGAATGTTAAAATATTTATTTAGATTACCCGGTATGCAAGACATTTCTTTTGCAAATCGCTGCTGACCATTTAGTTCAGGCATTTTGAATACTGGTGTTGAGGATATAGTAAAATAAAAAATAATTTATAAAACTCTACAGTCACATTCTGTTCATTTTCTTCAAGGGGTTTTAGAGATATTGTAATGTAATTTAACATAACATAACATGTAATTTCATGTAATAAGAAAGTATATTATAAGTATAGTATAATATTTCTAATATACAGTATTTTGACAAATTATGTGATTTTTGGTTCCGTCTGATTGTTCCGTCTACTGTATGCAAACCTGAGCAATGCTTCTTCCATGGAAAGACTGTAAGGGGGCAAAACAGGATGGAAGCGGTCAATTATCTGCACAAAAAGTGCGAAAGGGAGGATAGAAGGAATTAAAATATTCACATATTGTGTAGCCCCGTGGTCGCCCATTTAATTACCTGTTGTATGGCCGATTATACAGCTAGGCAAGCTGAAAGGGCATTTTCTGTTTCATGCACCTTTCATGTTCCCCTGGCGAGAAAATGGATTATCCATTCACTTTGATATAATGAGGACAAAGACTCCCTTTTGACTTGCTCATGGAACTCGTGGAACATCCATTAAAATCATGCAAAGGCAAGTCTAGGAGTGGGTGGGTTCATGTGAGACTGTGGGCGTTTTGCACTCACAAAAAGCAAGTTTACGGAACAGCCGATGCTTTGAAAACATTCAGATATTTTTTGGGAGAAAGAAGTACAGTCATCTTAAAATCTAAATCTTATTTAACCAAAGCAGAACGTGTCCATATTAGGAGAAGCCGCAGGGAGGAGCAATATTTGGCGGGCGCATATGAAAAAGCATGACAGCATGTTTTTGTATGGGTGAAATGTGCATGAAATAGCATGGCCCTGACAGCATGTGTTCACAAGCATGCATGTTCTCTCTCTCTCTCTCTCTCTCTCTCTCACTTGCTTATCTCACTCTATAAAGTGCATAGCTGGGGAAAACATTCTGGCAACTTCTGCAGTATCTATCTGCAACGATTAAGCACGTCTGGCAGCAGACATGCTGTCAGTCCCTGATACCACACAAACCCAATGGACTCCACTCCACAAACGGCCTGTCGAGGCAACGGTTTCACTCCTGGCATTCAAATGGCAACTCATGTAACAAAGCAATAACCTGCCATGAGCCAGACAACACAGCGATCTGTTTTTCACTCTTGGCAACAAGCACCCTGGGCAATTTCTGCTTCACAATGAGGCTATACAATAAACTTTGGTCCCAGAGATTCAGAGGAGCTCTATCACACATGTACAAACATGCAAAATTAAAAATGAAAGTGCTTTTGAAAATTGGTTTTGATGAATTGACAGAGCTATTAAATTTTATATTCCTTCATTGAAGAGAACGGGAAATGGTCATTTGTAGCCAGACCATCCTGGATAATTCAAGCCCGCATTTTTAATGAAGAAGCTTTTTCCCATTACAGCACAATTGTCAACCTACTAACCAGACCACCTGCTTTTGATTATACAAACTTTGTGCCATGAAAGTATTTAGACATCCTTCTGATGCAGTAAACCAATTATTAGCCTACTGCACAAAATTACAATATATTTATACATAATAAAAGTGAAACATCTTACAAGAATAGAAAGGAAGAATAGAATAGACAAATTACAGTATATTAACCATCTGTATTCTGCATATAGATATGGAAAAATAATTGTCTGAGTCATAACCACAATATCCATGTACTGCAGTGGGGCATGTCCTCTTCCAATATTTGGAAGAACAAATTGTGCCCCCAGATTTAATTAACAATTTATAACAAACAATTCTGCAGCAGCCAGTTACAGTAGGTAGCATAGTCTGAAATAATCATTAGGCCAGGTGCTCAGCTTGTAATAAAGTTTTAGCAGAAAGATCTGTGGAGACTCTATACTTTTTGTCAGACGGTGTGAGACTGTTTGTGAGAAACAGTTTATTTCTTTGATCCTCATATCTTTCTGGATAAATCGGGATGCTGTCCTGGACTAACGGTACCATATCAGACAAAACACAGATTTCACAGGTTAAACTTCTTGATATGCTTTTTTAGCCTACGTCACAATACCCTACACATTGCTCGGTTATGCTTCCTAGTCTGCTTTAAAGTCCCATTTAACCTATTTTTAGTAACCTTAATAGATCGAGTATCAAGATGAGCAAGATGCTTTTGAATAATCATTGAAATATATTACAACTCATCAGTTAGACACCAGAACATGCTTTCTTTACAATATCAAGCAAACCAAACCAAGTTACGAAACAGAAGCTTTAAGCAGGGTTTCATTTTACTTTGGGTGATGTAGTAAGCAAGTATAATTGGACATGCAGGCATCCCATGGTGGTGTGGAATATTGCAGATATGACACCGGCGCCGGGTGCTGAGACGTGTAATGATGTGATGGCGCGCCTCACCGTCGCCGGCCAAGCCCGATCAGCATGGCGGACGGCGGCGGTGTCCGACAGCTGCCTTGCCCGCTGCGCTTCTGCCCGCCTGATGCCCGCGAAGGTGCCAGCCGCTGGCACCTCCACCGATGTGTGGATGATGGGTGTGCAGTTGCCACGATGCTGAGTCAAAGTCTGTGTGCCCGTGCTCCACTGCTCCCTCGCCAGCCTTGTCCCAGTGTTTCTACATTGATGCATTCGAGTCAGTCTACTTTCCTGCTGTTTCCCTATTGGATGTGACAGCCATATAAAGTATATCTCGGAAGCGCACACCCAGACGCTTACAATGTCCAACGGACGCACAAGGAGCACACTGGGTCTGTTTCATTCAGCCTCAGTCCTCTCTATTTGCAACGCTGGCATCCCATACCTACAGTATATGGCAAGCAGCACATTTAGCACAAGGCGGTTGGCATTATGTGAGCACAGTGTATATTTCATAGGGGAGTGGGCGGTGGGTGCCAGCGGCGCTACTCTCTCCGTTGACCTCCCACATCATTTTGAGGCCCCCAAGTGCCTAGGCATATTACTATGCACAGGAAGTGACTGGCGACGAGCCAGGGAGCTTTCAAAATGTGTTAGTCTTAGTAATTTGCCTGGAGGGAGGCTGTGTAGTGATAATCGCATAATCAAGACGCCCCCTCCGTGCCTCTCTCCATTGAACCACCGTCTCAGTATCTTCTAGAACCGCTCACCACTATGTGGGTGTTCTGGGCTCCATTTGTGTAGCTTGGGTACTCTGGGTGTACAAATCAGGAATGTTTCTGTTTCTGTGGTGTGCATCTGAAAAGGTATAGCTGTGACAAGGTGTTTATTGTAGTATGCAAATTAACAATTTGGCGTGAAAAAGTATATGCCACATATTTTATGGCGAATATGTTGTCATAATTTGATGATATTATTAAACAATTTAAAGACACATTTGGGCCAAGGTTTTCATTAGTTGTTCCAATGCAAGTTATCGGGGTTGATAACTGAATGCCTCCTGTGTTTGGATGTTAAACCTGATTGATCACAGGCCTACCCACTCATATGTAGGGGTTTCAGGTAAAGTATGTTTTAAACTAATAATTGCCAACGGAACACCACTCGTCCCAGATGTATTCTAATCACTTAATATTTCACCAAGTGCTCTGCAGTGAACGAGACCTGCGGATAATATCAACCAGTCATTCACCTGGACCTCTGTGAATTCTTCTCATAACAGGGACCCTTATGTTGTATACACAAATACAGCACCAAATCAGTTACAATTATAACAAGGTGAGTTTATAATAAAACAGGTAAATATATGTGGAGGTTATGGAGCTATATCAACACAAATAAATCACATTAGCAATCAAAACACTGAGGTAACTCCACATCAAGTGATCTTATATAAAATAATGGAACCATGAAAATGAGCTTATAGACGGCTATCAAGACTGAACCGTATGTGATAAAGAACCAGAACCAATTGGACACGAGAAACTGCAAACCGCTGAGTCAGCGTAACCACTTCTGTCCTATAGTAAATCTGTTCAATATCTACGGGGTTTAATACTAAGATTGTGGGAAACGCTCTACGTTTGGGAACTATCAAACATGAGTACAGGTAAGAAACGTCTATAGAAACAGTGCAACACCCGCTTATCAAACTGAATTATTTTACCTTTTGGGAGCGATGGCACAGTTCACAGCAGGCCAAACGTTTCTGAGAGATTCTCTCAAATCAGCTGACAGTTGAGGTTGCTGTGTGGCTAGCTGATGTCTTCCGTGATGCTCGCCAGGTGGGTCGAACCGTTGTGATCCACAAATGGTCTGCGGCTGGTTGAGGCTTACGCCATTAGGAACTGCAGCTTCTGTGGTCAACGTGGACCTAACTTGAGGCGACTGTACCTTTTCATAGTGTGTAGCTGTCTGTGCGTGCCCGCTCAGCTGTCTCTCAAAAGACGCATGCCGAATTGTAATAATAAACAGCAGTTGCGTGTTGCTCTGGACGTTAGATTTATACTAGCAGAACAAAACTTGAAAATGCGAAAAATACTCAAACAAAATGAAAGGTGGTTAGGATAGTCTATAACTGTGACAAAATAAAATTGGTTG